>PVKH010024854.1:0-13555 GCA_004027955.1 Chaetophractus vellerosus | reverse complement strand
TTAATTGTCTTACGGTTCTGAAGGTTAGAAGTCTGAAATCAAAGTGTTGGTAGAGTTATGCTTCCTCTTAAACCTGTAAAGGAGAATCTTTCCTTGCCTCTTCAAGCTTCTGGTGTTTGCCAGCAGTCTATGGTATTTCCCCCTGATCTGGCTGTGTCCAGATTTTCTCTTCTTATATGGACACCAGTCATATTGGATTAAGGGCTCATCCTACTCCAGTATGACCTCATTTTAACTTGCCTAATTCCATCTGTAATGACCCCATTTCCAAATAAGTTCACATTATGAGGTACTGGGAATTTGGACTTCGACTTTTTGGGGAACACAATTCAATCCATAACAAAGAACACAAAATATTCTGTAACTTGTCCAAGGTCACACAAATAGTGAATGATAAAGCAAAGACTTGACCCCAGGAGGTCTCCAGAACTCACACTGTTTCCAAAGCTTTCAAGGCTGGAAGTTTTTTTTATGGTAACCTGACTGAATGTATTAATTTACCTAAAGAAAGTATATATCTGGGTGTGGGGTCAGGCTTCTTCAACTACAGAACTGTGGTTAAAGCTGTAGTGCCCATCCAAGAACTGTCCGATGGGAAGGGGTCTTTAGTCAATGGACTTTGAATACCCTAGATGATCTTGTTGTGGATGGAATATATTTGATCTTTTAGCTTGATGCTGTTAAATAGTCAGTTTCTTTATCTTCCTTGTTCTGAATGCATGCTCATTACCATAAAGTGCTTATTGGTGTGTGGCATCCTACTTAGATCTCTGCTGCAGGAAAAGAATGTGGCAACTACAATAGAGTTTGAATATTTCTATTTTCTGTTGTTTCTTTTTATTACTAAATTATCATTCTGATGTCAATGTTTATTTTCTTAGCAGGGAGTTAAAGATTCTGGGGAATGGTTTAACTCTTTCCCATCATTCATTTGTATGAGTTGGTATATATGGGCCTTATGTTTTTTGGCAGAAGGAAGAGGAAAGATTTTATGTGTGCTCCTGGTTACCTATGAAGTACAGGTATAGAGGATTCAGTTGTGCCTGCCCTCTGTTGGGATTATTTGTTTTTTTTTCGATCAAGTTTATTGAGGTATAATTGACATAAAGTCAAAATTTCCATTTTTAAATGTATGTTTTGATAAATATGTATAGTTCTGTGACCATGACCATAAAGATGATACAGATTATTTCCGTCGCCTTGTACCCTTTTGTGGTCATTCTTTTCTCTCCAGCCCTCAGCCCCTCAATATCACTCTTTTGCTTTCTGTTCCTGTAATTTTGCTTCTTCCAGAATGTCATATATTAATAAATAGAATCATAAAATACACAGCCCTTTGTGGCTGTCTTCTGTCACTTTAATAAAGCTTTTGAAATTTATCCATGTTGTTGCATGTATCCTTAGTTTATTCCTTTTTTTATTGCTGAGAAATATTTCATTGTACAAATGTACTAAAATTAGTTTATTCAATTTCTAGTTGATAGAAATTTGAGTAGTTTCCAGTTTTAGGCTGTATGAATAAAGTTCTTATGAACATTTGCATACTTACAGTTTCATTTCTCTTGAGTAAGTTTTTAGGAGTGGGATTGCTAGGTCACATGGTATATTTAACTTTATGAAAAACTGTGAAACTGTTTCAAAGTGGCTTTGGGATTTTGTAATCTCACTAACAATGAGTGAACGTTCCTTGTTAGCATTTGCTATTGTCAATCTTTTTAGTTTTAGCCATTCTGTTAAGTGTGTTGTGGTAGCTATTGTGGTTTTAGTTTACATTTCCATAATGACTAATTAGTTTGAATATTTTTTCATGTGCTTATTGGCTATCCCCCTATTGCCTCTGATGAAGTGTCTGTAAAAATCTTTCATCTACTTTTAAAAACTGGGTGTTTTTCTTCCTATTATTGAGTTTCAGTACTTCTTTGTATATCCAGTATACAAACCCTTTATCACACATGTGTTTTGCAAACATTTTCTCCTAATCTGTGGCTTGACTTCTCCTTTTTTAATGGTGTCTTTTGATGAACAAAAGCCTAATTTTGATGAATAAAATTTATCAATTAAAATATTTTGTATTTTGTGTTATATATAAGAAATCTTTGCCTAATCCAAATTCTGAAATAATTTTTCTATAAGTTTTATAATTTTAGCTATTAAACTTAGGCCTAAGGTCCTTTTTGAGTTAGTTTTTGAGTATGGTATAAGTATCAAGGTTCCTGCCTGCCTGCCTGCCTGCACATGAATGTTTAAGCATAATTTGTTGAAAAGACTATTCTTACCCAATGAATTATCTTGACTCCTTTGTGAAAAATCAGTTTTCCATAGATATATAGGGTCTGTTTCTGGACTCCCTTTTATATTCCATTGATCTATGGCTATCCTTATTTTACTATGACAGTATCTTGATTGCTTTAGCTTTGTAGTAAATATTGAAATCAGGTAGTATGTGATCCTTTTCAAAATTATTTTGGCTAGTCTTGTTCCTCTGTTAGTTTCTAAAAATTCCTGATGGTATTTTGTTTGGGATTGTATGGAATTTATTTAGGTGAATTTAGAATGAATTGAAATCTTAACAATCTTGTCTTTCAACTCATGAACATAGCATATGTTTTTCCATTTATTTGGATCTTTGATTTCTCTCAGCAGGGTTTTGTAATTAACAGTGGCTTTCTTGCACATATTCTTTTAAAAAATTATCCCTAAATATTTCATATATATATATATATATATATATATACTTTATTTCAACTTCCTTCAAATTCACCGATTCTTTCTTGACTGTGTCCAGTCTACTCATAAGCCAGTAAAGTAATTCTTTATTTCTGATATCATGTTTTTCATTTTCAGCATTTCTATTTGATATTTTTAAAAAAATAGATTCCATCTCTCTGCTGAAATTTTCCCTCTGTTCATGTATTTTGTTTTCCTTTTTCACTGAATTCTTTAACAAAATAATTATAGTTATTTTTAGTCCCTTTCTGATAGTTCCTAATGTATCAGCCACACTTCATCTTGTTCTGTTACTACTTTATGTCTTGATAACAGGTCATTTTTTTTTCTTGACTTTTTTTGGCTCTAGTAATTTTTCATTGAATGCTGGATGTTGTATGTAAAAGAATAGTAAAGATGGAGATAAATAGTATTTACACCTGGAAATGGGTCCTCCACTTCTTTCAGGCCATTAGTGTGGGGTCTTCAGCCAATCTAGTTGATCTTAGATTGGTTTTGTTGTTCCTATAGTTGCCTTCATTGTACAAACAACTTCAAATTCTTACAGTGGTGGGCTCCTCCTTTCTTGTGCTTAGTGTGAAGTCTGAAGTGATTACAGAGTTTTTCTCAGTGTTCTGCTCTACCCTCGGCTTAATCAGCCAAAGAAGGGCCTGTTTTCATACTCCTATCCCTTCCCTGGTGATGGACTGTTATTTCTTGTTACTTTGGCTTGTGGGGCCCAGAGGTTTCTCTTTTCTTTTGCTCCAGCCTCAGTCTTAGGTAGGGTTTTTTTTTTTTTCAATTTAAATCTAAATTTAAAATTTTAGTGAAGCTTTAGATTACATAAATGATACATTGAAAATATAGGGGGATTCCTATATAAAACCTACCCCCACGCCCTCCCATACTTTCCCCCATTAACAACATCCTTCATTAGTGTGGTACATTTTTTACAGTTGATGAACACATATTAAAGCATTTCTACTAACCATGGTCAATAGTTTACATTATAGTTTACACTTTGCACCACACATTTTTATAGGTTTTGATAAAATGTATAAATGGCCTGTATCCATCATTGCAATGGCATTCAGAACAATTCCAATGTCCCCCAAATGCCCCATGTTACACCTATTCTTCCCCCTCCCTCCCCTCAGACCCTCCGGCGACCACTGCTTTTATAACAATGTTTCGAGTTCTTCCATTGCTAGAATAATAATAAGTCTACTTTAATCCATGTTTGCTTCCCCCATTATGTTTGTTCATTCCTCAATCTTGAGGATTTTGGTATGGTGATGCCCACACTGTTACTGATTGAGAGGGGGCTTAAATCCCATGGGGCAGGTGGGTGGAACTGTTTTGCTTGCAGTTGTTTTTGGGGATGGGTGTTGCCCATCATCATCCTGTTGTTAGTTGTCCTGGATGAGTCCAGTGAACTGATGAGTAGGCGTTGCAACTCTGCTGAGATTCAGGGCTCCACCGGCATACGAACAGACCAAAGATTTAAGTCTCTGGCTTAGGTAGGTTTTTTCTTTTCTTTTTTAAAAATTAATTACTATTTTTTTTTTAACGTTCGGCTGTACCCCGCATTGGGGGTTCTTCGGTGTGGATGAGTTTTCTGTTTCTCCCCAAGTGGCAGATGGCTTTTGCCTATAGACCACCTCCTGGGGAAGGCTACTTGCGTTTGTCTGGGGGCCAGATGGTAGGAGGATTTCCTGCTCCTCTCCAAGCAGTAGCTTTTGCTTTACATAGAGAAGGGTATGTGTTGTGTGCCTATCATCCAGCAGCAGCCAATTGCCACCTGAATGCTGTACCACCAAGGCAGGCTCCTTCAGCGCTCCTGCCCCTCCCCCACTCTTTCTTTTGAGAACCTGCTGGAGGCCCATGGAAAACAGCTGGCAAGTGGTGTGGACTTCACTGTGTGTGTAGCTCCCGGACATTCTAAAATGTCATGCTAACTGTACGGAACCTGATTCTTGGACAAAAACTTATGTGTTATCTTTCAGACCCAACTATAGGCAATTACAAAGGCTTTACCTGGCAGGCCTCACAGGGGAGAGTTGCCTTCCCCACACCAGACTTGGTGCACAGCCAATGCATTGCAGTCTCTGAAGGGAGTTGCAGTCATGGACTCAGGCTCCTGGGGGATCATACTCTTATGCATAGCTACATTCTTGGCCCAAGCACCTCCATTCCACTTGGAGCTTCCTTATTGAGGCCTTTGGCTAAAGCATTCCTTTCCACTGCCAACACTTCCTTCTGGGGGTTGGGGTTCCTTGAAGATAATTTTCTTTAGTCTGACTCAGCATTAAGTACTTTTCCATTCATGACCCTTTTCCTTCTCCCTTTTCCAGGTCCCCAGGTCAATAAAATGGCAGGAGTCTTTTGTCTGGGTCTCCCTTAGCAGGGAGACATTTCCCCACTTCTGGGCTGATCTATCTTACCCTCACCTAGTAGCACTGTTCCATGTGGAAAAGTGATACAGAGGGAGCTGGCATTTTCTCCTGTTTAGCTTCTTATATATACTATCACAGTAAGTGATTAGAGACTTGACTATTGTTTTCAATTTGGCTTATTGTCTTAGTAGGTTACTCTGATACCTGGTAGCTCTGTTCTCTCAGCTCAGCTCAGTTCGGCTATTGACAACCACCTGAATTCTTGTGCCACCAACATCAGCCTTTAAACATTAATAAAATTTCAGTTGTTTCCTTCTTATTTGCTTTTATAGCTTTTTACCTCTTCCTTATGTATTTCCCACAAAGCAAATCGGTTTGTGTCCTATCTCTTCTCAGATAGTCTTGTCACCTTTTGAAATTCAGTTCAATTAGTTGCTTTGAGGATAGAGCTTTCTCACAGGCTAAAAATGTTATGATTTTATAGATTACTGGACTTGACTTGTGTAATGGTTTGAGTTTTATGTAATTATGAATTCCAAAAATATATATTGATTTGTGCTTGTAAACTGATCTGTTAATCTGGGCATGATTAGGTTATGATTAGGGCGTTAACTGCCATGTCAGTGGGGCATTGAGCTCCACCCCTTGGTGGGTGTGGTCTCAAGTATAACAGCTAGGCAGCAGACCTGTGTGGCAGAGATTTGAGAAGCAGTTCTGATGTTGGAGAGAAACGCTCCAGGAGAAGATAAGTGAGCCGTTCGCCCGATAGTCTACAGCTGGCCTTGTGGAGAGACACAAAAGTGTAGAGAACCTCATGGTCTATAGCTGAACTTGTGGAGGAACCAGAAGGTAAGCCCGGAGAGAAACGCAGCCCCAGCAGGAGAGGAACCCAAAGGCCTGAGCCCTTGCAGACGTCGGCAGCCATCTTGCTCCAACACGTGGACTTTGGTATGAGAAGAAACTTATGCTTTGTGGCCTGGTAACTGTAAGCGTCTACCCCAAATAAATACCCTTTATAAAGACTGACCAATCTTTGGTGTATTTCAAAAGGGTCACCTGTGGCTGACTAAAACAGCTTGTTTGGGTGGTAGTATCATTCTCTTGTGGTTTTCTAAAGCCTAAGTGAAAATGGAAGTCTACTTTTCTACATCATAGGTTTTTAATTATTTTTGGATTATTTGTGCTAGTTGTTGGTAAATAGCACTAAATTAGCTTTCATAAAATTGCTCTACTTTATCTTGTTTTGAACTACAACTAGGGTCAATAAGGGAACTGTAATGAGACTAATATCATTGATTCATTTGAAAATATATATAGAATGGACATACAACTCACCATAATTTTCCAGCTGCCTCTGGATTGTGGTTTACATAGGACTTTTCTTTCTTTATTTTTAATAAAGCTTTAGATTACATAAATGTAATTCTTCAGCTGCCTCTGGATTGTGGTTTACATAGGACTTTTTTTTTCTTTATTTTTAATGAAGCTTTAGATTACATATATGTTACATCAAAAATAGAGGATTCTCATATATCCTACCCCTTCCCCCTCCCACACTTTCCCACACTAGCAACATCTTTTATTAGTGCGGTACATTCATTACAAATGATGAACACATATTAAAGCATTGCTACTAACCATGGTCTATAGTTTACATTATGGTTTACACTTTGACTGCACAATTTTATAGGTTTTGTCAAAATGTATAATGGCTTGTATCTGTCATTGCAATATCATGCAGAACAATTCCAATGTCCCCAAAATGCCCCATGTTCCACCTATTCTTCCCTTTCCCTCCCCTCAGAACCTCTGGTGACCATTGTCTTTATATAACTGTTAACAAGTTCTTTTATTGCTAGAATAATAATGAGTCTACTTTAGTCCATAGATGTATTCCCCCATTATTTTTGTTCATTCCTTAATCTTGAAGATTTTGGCATGGTGATGCCTACTCTGCTTCTGATTGAGAGGGAACTTCATGGGGCAATTGGATGAAACTGTTTTGCTTGCAGTTATAGATAATCTTTCTTTTTTGGGATGGGCATTGCCTATCATCATCCTTTTGTTAGTTTTCCTGGGTAAGTCTGATGAACTGGAGAGTAGGTATTGAATGCAACTCTGCTGAAATTCAGGGCTCAACTAGCATGTGAATAGCCTGAAGATTTAAGTTTCTGGGACATATATTTAATGAGGACAGTGATAATTATAGGTTCAAATAAAAGGGGCAGAAGGACCATTTGTAAGGAAATTATAAATGAGTCAAACTCTGATACATTGGGGAGATAGGTTATCATATATGCCAAGGTAAGGCCCACTGATGGGGTGCAGATTTCATGGGGTTATCTGCCCTGCATATAGTGTCTAGATGTCTCTAGAGCCCTCAGGAGTACCCCTGCTTGAGGCACCATTTACTGTGGCTGTCAGTGAGATCCTTATGAGACGTACATAAGCATAATCTCTGGAATGATTCTCAACTCACTTTGAAATCTGTTAGCCATAAAAATCTCATTTTTATTTAATATTTCCTCCTTTTGGTCTAGGTCTTTTTCCAAATGCATTGCTAGTTGGGGCTTGGTAATAATCCCTTGCTGCCAGGGAGGCTCATCCCCAGGAGTCATGTCCCATACCAGGGGGAAGATAGTGAGTTTATATGCTGAGTTTGGCTTAGAGAAAGGCCACATTTGAGCAACAAGGAGGCTTTCAGGAGGTAACACTTAGGCAATAATTATTACTAGACTGAGTTTCAATTTCACAAGTAAAGGTTCATAAGTATGAGCATCAATATCAAAGGACTGGCATATTGGTCTGTCCTCCTTTGCTAGGCACTGACCATGTACTCTAGAGATCCCTGCCACTCAATTAGAGAATGTAGCAAGACTCCCCAGCATGGGAATTTAATATTTTCTTGTTTATTGTGCAGGTCTCGACCCACTGAGATAACACCCTAGGGCAAGATGAACACATTCATATTCCATAGAGGCATTCCCCAGGCACCCCTCCCCACACATCTGCCCATCACGGACACCCTGTACCAGTGATCCTCCCTCACACAGTTGCAAGCCTTCTGCAATCCAAAACCTCCCCAAAAACAAAGCCAAAAATTACTAATGAAATAATAAAATAAAAAAATTTTTTTTGCATTGTACCGTTCATCACTGTAAGATCTGTTATCTTTTATGTATATTGACAAATTATATATATTCCCCCAGTGTCTTATCTTTTCTCACTTTATTTTCCAAGAAGTTTTAGGTTACAGAAAATTCACATAGAAAATATAGGAGCTTCGCATATACACCCTGTACATCCTCTTCTACCAATAACATCCTACATGAGTATGGTACATTTGTTACAATTGATGAACAAATATCACAGCATTGCTACTAACCATGGTCAGTGGTTTACAGCATAGTTTACATTTTGCCCTGTACCCTTTTATAGGTGCTAATAAAAATGTATAATGGCCTGTATCTGACACTGCAAGATCATTCAGAACAATTCCAATGTCCCCCAAATGTCCTATGTTACACCCATTCTTCTCTTCCCCTCCCCTTGGAACATATGGCAACCACTAAGTTTCAGTTTTTGAAGAATAAGGTTTATAGTTACATGCCTTAATGTTGAGGGCTTGACATACTAGTCTGTTTTCTTTTTTAGGTGCGACCAATGCACTTGAGAGGTTCTTCCCCTCTATTTGAGAACATAGCAGGACTCCTGAGGATGGGAATTTAATATTTTCTTGTTTATTGTGTGGGTCTCCAGCCACTGAGATAGCACCCTATGGCAAGATGAACACAGTCATATTCCACAGAAGCATGCCCTAGGTGCACTCTTTCCCCCCACCACCTATGCCCCCTATCAGTGATCCTCCCCTGCCATATTTGCCAAAAGAACATTCTCATCACTGTAGTGGGTCCCACAGACCTACAAATCCCCAGAGCACACTTGTTCCTTCCTCCAGTTGCCCCCCCAGTTCCATGGATGGTCCAACCAAACCCCTACCCTGCTCACCCTCACAAGTCCAGCACCATCGACCCTACTCACTTCCCTGTACCACCCCTTCCCCCACTGCCAAACCACCTCCTTCCACCTTGTGGGTTTTACTCATATTGAGCATCAGCTCACTATCCTCTATTCCCTTTCGGTCTCCTGATAGCCTGTCTTCCATACTGCAGCTCTGTGAGTCTGCTCAGTATGCTTAGGTCATATCAGTGAGGTCATGTAATATTTGTCCTTTAGTGACTGGCTTACTTGACTCAACATAAGGTCTTCAAGATTTATCCACGTTGTTACGTGTTGTCAATACTTCATTCCTTCCTACAGCTAAGTAGTAGTCAGATGTATGTATATGCCACATTTTGCTTATTCATTCTTCTGTTGGTGTACATGTGGGTTGCTTCCAACTTTTGGTAATAATGAATAATGCTGCTATGAACATTGGTGTGCATACAGATGTTCATGTCCCTCCTTTCAATTCTTCTGGATATATACCCATCAGCGGGGATTGCTGTATCATATGGCAGTTCTATAGTTAGCTTCTTGTGGGATCACCAAACTGTCCTCCACAATGGCTGCACCATTCTACATTCCCACCAGCAGTAGACAAGGGTTCCTTTTTTTTTTTCCACGTCCTCTCCAAAACTTGTAGTCCTCTGTTTTTTTTTAATAGCTGC
This sequence comes from Chaetophractus vellerosus, assembly GCA_004027955.1. Taxonomy (NCBI): domain Eukaryota; kingdom Metazoa; phylum Chordata; class Mammalia; order Cingulata; family Chlamyphoridae; genus Chaetophractus; species Chaetophractus vellerosus. The sequence continues at coordinate 3,783 of PVKH010024854.1, read as the reverse complement.
CAGTCTAAACGGTGTAAGATGACATCTCATTGAAATTTTGATTTGCATTTCCCTAACAGTGATGTTTAACATCTTTTCATGTGCTTTTTATCCACTTGCATTTCATTTGGAAAAGTGTTTATTCAAATCTTTTGCCCATTTTTAAAATGGATTGTTTGTCTTTTTATTTTTGAGATGTAGAATTTCTTTATATATGCTAGATATTAGGCCATTATCAGATAAGTGGTTCCCATGTATTTTTTCCCTTTGAGTAGGCTGCTTTTTCATTTTCTTGACAAACTCCTTTGAAGCACAAACGTTTTTAATTTTGAGGAGAACCCATTTATTTTTTCTTTTGTTGCTTATACTTTGGGTGTAAAGTTTATGAAACCATTTTACATAGGACTTAATTGTTGGTTATTCTAGGGATCAAGACTTGTGGGTGATATATAAAGAACCTATGAAGAAGAATAAGTGCCTTTATTATATAGAGTCTAGGTTATTTTCTTAGGTTCAGGTAGAGATGGAAAACTCTATGGGATAATTCCAAACTAAGAGTTAAAAAGGATAACTGAACCATGTCAGGAATGCACTGACTCAAGGAATAATATTTGTTTAGGTACTCAAGAAGGAATAGAGTCAGTTAAAAAATAGTTATAGGTCCAGCAGTCATAATAGGCACAATGGAAAGGTAGAAGTAAAGGGAAGGATGACATGACCTTTAACTGGTAAAGAAATTACACCCATTCTTGGCTCCTTCTAAAAAGAGGTTTTGAGCCACACCTACTCCTGTGGGTTTATTTTAGTTGTTGCTAGTGACTGAGACCTAAAACCAATGTTAAGAGGGGAGCTCTCAGAGACAAAATTCAAAAGACATCCTTAGAGTACGCCCAGGACAATGAAACAATTAATGAATGCCTTCTGACAGTTGCAGATAAGGAGTCAATACCAAGAGGATTTGGGGAGTCTCCCCTTGATAACTAGACAGGTTGGATAAGTGATTACAGAAAAGTTGGACAGGCTGGAGGTAGCTAACTTGGAAATTTCACCACTGATCACCTTGGATATTATTAGGTGAGTTCCAAGGTAATCACAGTTATTGTAAATAGAGGAGCACACACTTGGCAAGTCCCATGGGGGAAACATGGCCAGTAAGTTTATGAGCTTTTGACGCTGTGAGGATGTGTAGTGATCATGAGGCACATTAAAAGTGAGTCAAGCAGGACCAAAATTGACAAATAAAGCCCTGGATTATATGTTGGACTGACAGAAGTCTTGTTTCTGTTTGGAATAGCCCAGCTCAGGGAGTTGAAGGAGTACAGAATTTATTTGAACAGTGGATGCTTGTAGCAGACCCTGGACTTAATGACTTCATATCTCTCACTGTGGAGGACTCTCTAAGAAATAATCTAGAGTTAACAAAACCAATTTGTGGACTTGGAAGCAATAAAAAAGGGAGACACATTGTACCTCTTGTGGTATAGAGGTAACATAATGAATTTAAGGGCCAGGTTGAAATTTTCAAAATTCATTTGGTCCTTCTTAAAAGGAATAGCAGAGGGGCTGGCTGTAGCCCAGTGGATGTGGCGCCGGTACACCACATGGGAGGCCCTGGGTTTGGTTCCCGGGGACCTCTCCGAGTGGCCAGACGGCCTTGAGAAAGGCAAGCTGCCGTGGGCGGGGCAAAGCAGTCGTGGGCAAGGCAAAAAGCCTCTGTGGGCAAGGCAAAAAGCCGCCAAGGGCAGGGCGGAGCCGCCACGGACAGGGCAAGTCACCTGCGAAACAACACGGAGCTGAGCCACCCGCGAAACCGAATGGAGCCACCCACGAATGGGGCGAGCCGCCTGCGCGGAGGGCCAACTTGGCGCGTTGCCGCAAAACGGGGGGAGACAAGAAGCAGACATAGAAGAACACAGAAAAATGAACACACAGCAAGAGCAAGCAGAAAGGGGGGGGATATGTAACAACAACAACAAAAAAGAATAGCAGAACTATAGAAGGAAGTGGAAGAGCAGAGACATGTTACGTTACTACAGGGAATGAGGTGGTAGAAATATGAGTTTTTGCTGCTAATGAGTTAGTAAGGTTATGAAAGCTTGGAAATACAACAACTCATGTAATAAAGAATTTTGGGGATAAAGCATATCAGATGACAGACATAGCGAATCTTATGGAGTCACGAGATTTGAAAATATCAATAACTATTTCATTTAGAATTTTGAGGTGATTTTCTAGTGAAGACAAATATGGGGACCAGGTATAAAGTTCTACTTCGGGTGAGGATTAATAGACCAGAAAGTATTAACACCTGTCTCTTTGGGGCAGGATTCTTTCTAGGAGTGTGAGAGACAGAAGAACAGGAGATTGGGACTGTGGGGAATACAAGACATTGACATTTGCTCAGAAGAAAGTGAAAGGTATCCTGCTCACAAAAGGGAGTAGAAGTCACTGGTGTTCTAGGAAGCTTTTAAATTTAGTTGTCCAACCTCCACACCAAGGAACCGAGAAAGTCTGCAACTGCAAGCAAGAGAGTCCCATCCATCAGCCATATAGGATCAAAGGCCTCTCTCAATTAGAGGTGGATTGGGCATCCCCATCCCAGAATCCTCAGGATTGGGGAATAAAATATGGACTGGAGTGGACTTACTGTTACTATAGACTTATTGTGATTCTAGCAATGGAAAAATTATATCATTGATGTGGAGACAGTGGCCACTGGAGGTGCTGAAGTCAGGGAGAGGGAAAAAGAGGTATACTACAGGGGCATTTTCAGGACTTGGAAATGACCTGGATGGCATTGCTGTGACAATACAGGCCATTATATATTCTGCCATAGCCTACAGAATTGAGTGGGAGAGAGTGTAAATTACAATGTAAACTATAGTCCATGCTTAGTGGCAATGCTCCAAAATGTGTTCATCAGTTGCAATGAATGTTCCACACTAATGAAAGAAGTTGTTAATGTGGGGAAAAGTGGGAGGTCTGGGGAGTGGGACATATGGGAATCCCTTATATTTTTTCATGTAACAATTTATATAATCTAAGTATCTTTTTAAAATAAATTAAATACATAAATTAAAAATGTATTAAAAATAAATAAATAAATAAATAAAGTTGTCCATATGTAGCATAGATGCTAAAGGATAAAAAGAGCCTTAGTTCTAAGTCCTGAATCTTACTGATGCCATAATTAAAAATTTCTACAATTATTTAATAAGATGGTGTTTTGGTCAGCCAAAGGCGTGTCTTTTGAAATATACCAAAGATTGGTCGGTCTTTATAAAGGTTATTTATTTGGGTAGAAGCTTACAGTTACCAGGCCACAAAGCATAAATTTCTTCCCATACCAAAGTCCACGTGTTGGAGGAAGATGGCTGCCGACGTCTCCAGGGTTCAGGCTTCCGGATTCCTCTGTTCCCGGGGCTGCGTTTCTCTCCAGACTTAGCTTCTGTTTCCTTCACGAGTTCAGCTGTAGACCATGAGGCTTTCTATGCTTTGTGTCTCTCCACAAGGCCAGCTGTAGACTATCCGGCGAACGGCTCACTCCAACATCAGAACTGCTTTTCAAATCTCCTTCTCCAAATCTCCTCTCTGCTTCTCTCCAATCTCTGCTTCTCTCAATCTGCTTTTCTCAATCTGCTTTTCTCTGCTGCCTCTTATCTAGCCTTTTATACTTGAGACCACGCCCACCGAGGGGTGGGGCTCAACGTCTCACTGACGTGGCAGTTAACGCCCTACTCATAACTTAATCATGCCCAGATGAACAGATTAGTTTACAAACATAATCTAATCTATATTTTTGGA
>PVKH010024853.1:0-13537 GCA_004027955.1 Chaetophractus vellerosus | reverse complement strand
GTCCTTTGAAGTTAGTTGGCTGGGAAAAAAAAGCTCATCAAATATCTATTAAACACCTATTAAATGTCAGACATTGCAGTTAGGCACTGGAGACAGAAAGGACCTGGTAGATGGGGACCTGCCATCCTGAAGCTTGTGTCTGAATCCAATAAAAGCTTCCCATAGATGCAATAGGATGGAATATGGTTCAGGACTAATAATTTGCTGGCATATTTCAAACTGAAAGCAGGCTTGGAAATATAGTTCCTTAGAATTTTTACATTATTTAGCTTTATTGTTTTACGCTTTGTGCAAAAGACATGGACAATTAGCAAATATGTCACATTAACATTTTCTTAACATCCTAGGATGTAATCTCTATGAGGGCAGGGATTTTGTCTTTTTCAATAACTGAAAGTGTGCCCAACACACGGTAGGATCTCAGATATATATTGAATGCATAAATATACCTAGACTGAGCTCATTTACTTGGTCAACTTATTATAAAAATTTATATTTTTACTTTCTGAATAAGTTTATTCCCACTTGTGAGGGGGAATAATTAGTCCCAGACTGAGCACTGCTCTAAACCTGCTTAACAAATCATAAAAGCAAAATCCAAAAGGAAAAAACTGTGTACAAGTAACTTAACCAGATCCCAGAACAAAGCCTAAGAAGATTTACAGGAATACAAAAAGATGCAATACCAACAAGGTAAAAACCCACAATATCTGGCACCCAAAGATTAGCAAGTGTCTTAGTTTGCCACTGGGCTGCTGATGCAAAGTAACAGAAATGTGTTGGCTTTTATAAAGGAGATTATTTGGAGTAAAAGCTTACAGTTCCCAGGCCATGAAATGTCCAAATTAAGGCACCATCAGAAATACTTTCTCGTCAATGTCAGCTACTGTTGATCCTGGTGTCCTGCCACATGGCGATCAGGCATATGGCAGGCAGGACTCGTCTCCTCAGCCTTGAGCAGCTCTGTGGGTCCAGCCCCTCAGGGGCCTCTTACTGTGCCTCTGTGCTCTGCTGGTTCCAGACTCTGGGACCTCTCTCAGCTTCTTGGGGCTTCTCTGTTTTCCTGCAGTTCTCTCTCACACATGGCAGGATCAATATGCCAACTTCCTTTCTCTCTGTGTCTCCATTTACATAAGGCCCAGCAAGAAGGCAGAGACTCAACATGAGTCACACCTTGCTGATGTAGTCCAATCAAAGGGGTCTCACACCCACAGGAATGGATTAGTTCAAAAACATAATGTTTTTCTTTTGGGAATTCATAAAATAACTTCAAATGGTCACACCTAATATACAAAAAGGCAGGAAAACACAACCCATAATAAAATGATAACAATCAATTGAAACTGACCCAGAACTGACTCAGAAGCTAAAATGAGTAGACAAGGATATTATAACTTTATTCCATATGTTCACTAACTTAGAAGAATGTCAGATATTAAAAAGACCCAAATAAAACACATAAGAGATGAACACTAGGGGCCGGATCGATAGCCCAGTGGATAGGGCGCCGGCATACCACATGGGAGGCCCTGGGTTCGATTCCCGGGGACCTCTCCTAGCGGGCAGACTGCCTTGAGAATGGCAAGCCGCCATGGGCGGGCCGGAGCCGCCGTGGACAGGGCAAGAAGCTGCCACGGGCAGGGCAGGTCGCCTGCAGATGGAGCGCAGCCAGCCACCCGCGAACTGAAGCAAGCGCCGGCCGTGAATGGACGCAGAGACCGCCCACAAGCGGGGAAAGCCGCGCCTGCGCAGTGACCACTCTTGGTGCGTCGCCGCAGCGGGGGGAAGGGGAGATACGTAATAAAATAAATAAATCTTTAAAAAAATAAATAAATAAAATAAAGTTAAGCAGTGCTGTGGTCCTATAATAAATCTAAAGTAGGCCATCATTAAAAAAAAAAAAAACTACAAGTCTGAGATTAAGAATACACTGGATAAAATTAAGGACAGATTAGGTATTACAGAAGAAAAGATTAGTGAACATAAAAGAATAGTAATAGATAATACCCAAAAGGAAACACAGAAAGAAAAAATACCCTAAAAGAATTTGAGAAGTATGTCAGTGAATTTGCTGGGACGGGCAATCTGCCGTGGGTCGTGAGCATTGCTGCACATGCTTGCTGAGTGTAACAGGAATGTAGGACTCTGACAGTTCTATATGTAAGCCATTTCTCAGGACTGTATTTTGACAATCCTCTTGGAAAAAGAGCAGGTTTACTTCTGCTTGCTATAAAAGTAGTGAATACATAAGCTTAGTGTTCCTTTCTAGTAATGACACCCACTGTGTGCAGACTTCCATTATAGGCCCTTTGCATCACCCTGTGAGACTTGGAGTTTATGAGGAACCAGCACAAGCATCAAGATAGGCTATATTTAGGACCATAAAATAAGTCTCAATAGACTTCAAAGGATCCAAGTTGTTTTAGTTCCTCATTGCTAAACCAAATACCATGCAATGGGTTGGCTGAAACAATGGGAATTTGTTAGCACATGGTTTTCAAGCTAGGAGAAGTCCAAATCAAGGCATCATCAAGGCAATGCTTTCTCCCTGAAGAGTGGCATGCTGGCACTGGCTGCTGGTGACCCTTGGTGCTTGGCTCCTCTGTCACATAACAACGCATGTGGTGGCCTCCCTGGCCTCTCTCTTCTCTTCAGCTTCTTGCTTCCCATGACTTTCTCTTTATCTGTCTGAAATTCATTCTGCTTAAAAAGGACTCCAGTAATAAGATTCAGGCCCATCCTGATTGAGTTGAGCCACACCTTAACTGAAGTCACCAAAATGCTCACACCTACAGGAATAGATTAAGTTTAAGAACAGGTTTTTCTGGGGTATATTGCCCCAAACCACCACACAAGTCATACAAAGCATGTTCTCTGATCACAATAGAGTTAAATTAGAAATAAGTTACAGAAAACTCTCTGGAAGATTTCCAAATATTTGGAAATGCAATAACACACTTCTAGTTAATCCATGGATCAATGAAAAATTAAAAGGGATGTTAGAAAGTATTTTTAACTGAATGAAAATGAAAATACAATATATCAGGATTTGTGGGATACTACTAAAGCAGTATACTTAAGGGGAAATTATGGCACTAGATGTCAATATTAGAAAAGAAGAAGGATCTTAAGTTAATGACCTCAGCTTCCACCTTAAGAAACTAGAAAAAAGGAGCAAATTAAACCCAAAGAAAGAAAAAAGGAAATAATAAAGATCAAAGTGGAAATCAGTAAAATTATTAAAACAGAAAAACAATAAAGAAAACCAATGAACCCAAAGCTAGTTTTGAGATCAATAAAATTGACACACCTCAAGCCAGACTGATTGACAAAAAGATAAGATACAAACTATCAATATCAGGAATGAACTAGGTAACATCACTACAGAGTCTATAGATATTAAAGAATAACATGGGAATCTCAATAAGACTAAATGCCAGTTTCTCATCAGAAACCATGGAGGCAAGAAGGCAGTGGGGCAAAATATTTTAAATGCTGAAAGAAAATATCTGCCAACCAAGAATTTTATATTTGGCAAGACTTTCTTACAAAAATGAGGGAGAAATTAAGACATTCCCACATAAACAAAAGCTGAGGAAGTTCATCACCACTAGACCTGCCCCATAAGCAATGCTAAAGGGAGTTCCTCAGACAGAAGGGAAAGGACACTAGATACTGGATCAAAGCAGCATAAAGAAATAAAGACTTCCAGTAAAGGAAATCATATGGGTAATTACAAATGCCAATATTATTATATTGTATTTTTTGGCACTTAACTCTCACTTCTTACTTCTCACAGGTGCTAAAGTAAAAAGTAAAGATAAAATTAGAGCTAATTAACAGATTCAGCAAAACAATGGGGTACAATATCAACAGGCAAAAATAGGTAGTCTTTCTATACACTAATAATGAAGAATTTGAAGAAGATAAGAAAAAATTCCATTTACAAGGCCAACTGAAAGAATCAAATACTTAGGAATAAATTTAACCAATGATGTAAATTTTCTTTCACAGAGAAAATTACACAAATGGAAGGGAATTCCATGTTCATAGTTTGGAAGACTAAATATTGTTAAGATGTCAATTCTACCCAAAACAATTTATGGATAAGCAAAATTCCCATCAAAATTCTAACACCCTCATTTGCAGAAATGGAAAAGTCAATCATTAAATTGCTATGGATAGGTAAGGGGCCCAAAATAGCCATAGCCACCTTGAAAAAGAAGAACGAAATTGGAGGATTCACATGTCGCAATCTTAAAACTAATTCAAAGCCACAGTTGTCAGAAAAGCAAGGTACTGACATATGGACAGACATATAGACCAATGGGATCAAATTGAGAGTTCAGAAATCAACCCTAAGATTTATGGCCAACTGATTTTTTACAAGGTTGCCAAGTCTACTTAATGGGGAAAGAATAATCTCTTCAGCAAATGGTGCTGGGAAAATTGGATGTCTGTATGCAAAAGAATGAAGGTGGACCCCTACCTCACACCTTATTAAAAAAATCAACCCCAAATGGATCATAGAACTGAATATAAGAACCAGAACTATAAAACTCCTAGAGTAAAATGTAGGGAAGCATCTTCAGGACCTTATGTGAGGCAATGGTTTCTTAGACTTTACATCCAAAGCCCAAGCAACAAAAGAAAATAGATTAATGGAACCTCATCAAAACTAAAAACTTTTGTGCATCTTAGGACTTTATCATGGAAGTAAAAAGACAACCTACTCAATGGGAGAAAATATTTGGAAACCACGTATCTGATAAGGATTAATAGCTAGAATATATAAAGAAATCCTATAACCAAACAACAAAAAGTCAATTCATTTAAAAATGGGGGGCCAGCTCGATAGCCCAGTGGATAGGGCACCGGCATACCACATGGGAGACCCCGGGTTTGGTTCCCGGGGACCTCTCCTAGCGGGCAGACCGCCTTGAGAATGGCAAGCCGCCATGGGCGGGCCAGAGCCGCCGTGGGCAGGGCAAAAAACTGCCACGGACAAGGCAAAAGCCGCCACGGGCAGGGCAGGTAGCCCGCGGATGGAGCGCAGCCAGCCACCCGCGAACTGAAAGCCGGCCGTGAATGGAAGTAGAAGCCGCCCACAAGCGGGGAAAGCCACGCCTGCTCAGTGACCAGTCTCAGCGCGTCGCCACAGCAGGGGGGAAGGGGAGATATGTAATAAAATAAATAAATCTTAAAAAATAAATAAATAAAAATAAAAATGGGCAAAACACTTGAAAGGCATTTCTCCAAAGAAGATATACAATTGGCCAAAAAAGCACATGAAAAGATGCTCAACATCACTAGCTCTTAGAGAAATACAAATAAAAACCACAATAAGATACCATTTTACACTCACTAGAATGACCACTATTTTTAAAAATGGAAAATTAGATGTACTAGAGAGGATGCAGAGAAATAGGAACACTCATTATTTATGTTGGGAATGTAAAATGATGTAGCTGCTGTGGAAGACAGTTTGGCAGTTCCTCAGAAAGTTAAGTATAGAATTATGATATGATCCAGCAATACCACTTCAAGGTATATACCCAAAAGAAGTGAAAGCAGGGACTTGGACAGATATTTGGACATCAATGTTTATAACAATGTTATTCACAATTGCCAAAAAATGTAAGCAACCCAAAGGCTCATCAAACGATGAATGGATTAACAAAATATGGTATATACATACAATGGAATACTATTCAGGCGTAACAACATAGATGAACTTTGAAGACATCATGTTGAGTGTAATAAGCCAGAAATGAAAGAAAAAATATTGTATAATCTCACTGATATGAAATAGAATAAACAAATCCAAAGAGTTAGGAACTAGAATACAGATTTCCAGGAGCCAGAGTAGAGGTAGCAAATGGGGAATTAATTCTTAATTAGAGTTTTGGTGAGGTAGAGCGATGATGGTAACACATCAATGTGGATGTAATTAACACCACTGAATTATATATCTGAATGTGGTTTAAGGGGGAAATTTTAGGTTGTATATATGTTACTAGAATAAAAGTTTTAAAAAAGCATAGGACTGTAGAACACAAACACTAATCCTATTATAAACAAGCATTTATAGATAATAGTATGATTATTTAAATGTTCTTTCATGAACTGTAACAAATGTACCACACTAATGGAAGGTGTTAATAATAGGGTGGTATATTGGAACTTTGTATTTTATGTATGATATTTCTATAAACCTACAACTGCTCTAATAAAAAAAAAAAACACCATGGAACCGGCACAAGGACAGACATATAGACCAATGGAATCTAAATGAGGGTTCAGATATCAATCCTTAGCTTTATGACCAAATGATTTTTGACAAGAGTGCTAAGTCCACTAAATTTCAAAAAACAGTCCCTCAACAAATGGTGCTGGGTACACTAGATGTCCATATGCAAAATAATTCAGGTGGATCCCTACCTTACACCTTATACAAAATCAACTCAAAATGGATCGTAGAACTAAATATAATAACCAAAACTCTAAAATTCCTAGATAAAAACATAGGGAAGCATCTTCAGGACCTTGGGTTAGGCAATGGCTTCTTAGACATTACACCCAAGGCACAAGCAAAAAAGGGAAAAATAAATAAATGGTATCTCATCAAAATTAAAAACTTTTGTGCATCAAAGGACTTTATCATGAAAGTAAAATGACAAGGGCAGCTCTCGCCAGGCCTAAGCCCCGCTAGTCCCTCCCCCAGGAGACCGTTGCAGTCGGCCACCCCTGCTCCTCGGTAACCATGTGCGACTGAAAGGCCGTGATCAAAAATGCGGACATGTAGGAGGAGATGCAACAGGACTCGGTGGAGTGCGCTACTCAGGCGTTGGAGAAATATAACCTAGAGAAGGACACTTCGGCCCACATCAAGAAGGAGTTTGACAAGAAGTACAACCCCACCTGGCACTGCATTGTGGGGAGGAACTTCCGTAGTTATGGGACACATGAAACCAAGCACTTCATCTACTTCTATCTGGGCCAAGTGGCCATTCTTCTGTTCAAATCTGGTTAAAGCATGGACTGTGACACCATGGACTGTGACACCCACCCAGTGATCTGTCCAAAAACAAAGACTGTAACCTAAACTCCAAATACCAAAGACTGAAATCCTCAGCCTTGCTAAGGGAACACCTGGATCTTTGAACCTTTATTGTGTTGTTTTGTACAGGGCATTCTCTGTACTAGTTTGTTGTGGTTATAAAAGACTTAGCAAAACAGCTTACATTTGTATTTATTTTCTATTCCATACTCTCCCTGCCCCCTGTTTTTTCTTTCAAAAAACCATTCATTTCAAACAAAATAAATGTGTTGGAGAAAAAAAAAATGACAAGCCTATACAATGAGAGAAAATATTTGAAACCACATATCCAATAAGGGTTTACTATCCAGAATATATAAATAAATACTACAGTTCAACAATAAAAAGACAAACAACCCAATTTAAAATGGGCAAAAGACTTATTATACATTTCTTCAAAGAAGATATACAAATGGCCAGAAAGCATATGAAAAGATGTTCAACATTATTAGCTATTAGGGAAATACAAATCAAAACCACAATGAGATACCATTTCACACCCAACAGAATAACTAATGTTTCAAAAAATGGGAAATTAGAAGCTTTGGATATGATGTAGGGAAATAGGAAGACTCACTCATTCAGTGTTGTCGGGAATGTAAAATAGTGCAGCTGTTGTGGAAAATAGTTTGGTGGTTCCTCAAAAAGTTAAGTATAAAATTACCATATGACCCAGAAATTCTACTTCTAGGTAATTACCAAAAAGATTTGAAAGCAGGGACTCAACTATATAGGCACATCAATGTTCACAGAACTATTACTCACAATTTCCAAAGGATGGAAGCAACCCACATGCCCACTGATTGATGAATGGATTAGCAAAAAGTGGTAATTCATACAATGGAATATTATTCATCTGTGAAATGAAATGAAGTTCTGATACATGTGACAACATGGATGAGCCCTGAAGACAACATGTTGAGTGAAATAAGTGAAACACAAAAGGACAAATATTTTATGATCTCACTGATAGGAAATAATGAGAATAATAAAATTCATAGAGTCAGAGTCTAGAATATAAATTACTGGGGCTGGGACAGGGCCAGGGAATGGGAAGTTAATCCTCAAATTGTACAGAGTTTCTGTGTACAGTGATGGAAAATTTTGGTAATGGATGCTGGCGATGGTTGCACAATATTGTGAATATAATTGACAGCACTGAATTGATAGAATGTGGTTAGAAGGAGGAATTTTAAGTCGTATATATGTTACTAGAACAAAAATTTAAAAAACAAACAAAGAGGATTGTACAACTCAGTGAACACTAATATAAACCATAGGCTATAGTTAGTAGTATAATTATAAAAATATCCTTTCATCAATTGTAACAAATGTACCACATTAACACAAGGTATTAATAATAAGGTGTGAACTCTGTATTTTATGCATGATTTTTCTGTAAACCTACAATCTGTCTGATAAAAAATTAAAAATTAAAACAAAAAAACTCCCAGGGAGGAGCCTCCCTGGCACCAAAAGATTATCACCCAGCCTCAACCAGCAATGCATGTGGAAATAGACCTTGGCTAAAAGGAGGAAGCATTAAATAAAAAAGAGTTTTTGCCCATGAAAAAATGTTCAACATCACTAGCAATTAGGGAAATGCACATAAAAACTACGAGACATCATTTCACACCTATTAGTCTGGCCACTAATAAAAAGCCAGAAAACTGTAAATTTTGGAGAGGATGTGGAGAGATAGGAACGTTTATTCACTGTTGGTGGGAATGTAGAGTGGTACAGCCACTGTGGAGGACCATTTGGCAGTTCCTAAGGAAGTTGAATATAGACTTGCCATGGGATCCAGCAATACCATTTCTAAGTATATACCCAGAAGAACTGAGACCAGTAACACAAACAGATATCTACACACGGATATTCATAGTAGCATTATTCATGATTGCCAAATGTTGGAAACAACCCAGGTGTCCATCAACTGATGATTGGATAACAAATTGTGGGACATACACATGATGGAATATTATGCAGCAGAAGGAAGAAATGAAGTCGTGAAGCATATGACAACATGGATGAACATGGAGGACATTATGTTGAGTGAAGCAAGCCAGACACAAAAGGACAAATACTGTATGATCACGCTATTATGAATTAAATATATTATGTACATTCATGGAATTAATAATTAGAATATAGGTCACCAGAAAATAGAATGAGGGTAGAGAACGGAGAGCTGATGGTTAATCTGTGCAGAATTGGTTAAAAGGGTGTAGATCTTTGGAAATGAATGGAAATGGTGAGAACATACGCTGTTTGTGACTAGCAGAGCTATTAAATGGGCATGACAGTGGTTGAAAGGGAGGGAAAGCCTCAGAACATTTATATCACTAGAAGAAAAGCTAAAAGATGTCACATGGGTCTGTGTAATATAGTGAAACCTCACGTAAAATATGAATATGGGTGATATTGTATATATATGACTGTTTTTACAAAACATAAATACATATAAACTAGAGAGAAGTAAACAGAATAGCAGCTATGCATGACAGGGGAAGCATAGAGAGATTGAGACGTGATGAGTCTTGTTTGTTTTTTGTTTTTTAGTTTTATTATCATTATTACTGGAAAAATGAAAGTGCTCTAAAAATGATTGGAGTGATGAATGCACAACTATGTGATTATACCAAATACCATTCATTGTATACTTCAGATGAATTTATGCTTTATTAATATGTATCAATAAAATTTAGTCCTTAAAAAAAAAGCACATGAGTAAAGGGCCCCTAAGAAGCAATGGTAAAATCAAATAAAGTCAAATCAACAACAACAACAACAACAAAAAGTTTTTATGGCTAAGAGATTTCAAAGGGAGTCAGGACATCATTCAGAAGTTACACTTATGCAGGTCTCGGGCAGATTTCACAAACTTCCACAGTAAACAAAAAGTGCTCCTGCGGGCTCTAGGGACACCTGGACACAACAGGCAAGGTGCACAGCCACATGGAAGCAACAGCCCTACAGTGGGCCCTACTTGGGAATATATGATAATTTATTTTTCCAATATAACAGAGACAGATTCATTTATAAATTCCCTCCTCATGACCTTTCTACCTCTTTTATTTGAGCCTATAACTAACACTATACTCATTAAATATATATCTCAGAGATTTAAATCTTTGGACTGTTCGTATGCCAGTTGAGCCCTGAATCCCAGCAGAGCTGTGGCCAAAACCTACTGTCCAGTTCTTCAGACTTGCCCAGCCAACTAACAAAAGATGATGATGGATAAGCCTCAGCCCCCAAAACAGGAAGAATATATAACTGCAAGCAAAACAGTTCCTTCCATCTGCCCCATAATTTCTAAGTCCCCTCTCAATCCAAAGCAGTCAGAGCAGAAATCATCCCAAATTCCTCAAGATTGAGTAATGAACAAGCATCGGGATGGGGGGTAACCATGGACCAATGTAGATTTATTTTTGTTGTAGGTATTATCATGTGGTAATGGAAGAACTTGTAACATTGGTATAAAGATAGTGGTCAAGGAGCAGATGTAGCTCAGGTGACTGAGTGCTTGCTTCCCCTGCACGAGGTCCCAGTTTCGATCCCCAGTACCTCCTAAAAACAAACAAACAAATGAAAATAGCAACTCTCATTGGGGAGCAGGGATAGCTCAGCAGTTGAACGCCAGCTTCCCATGTATGAGGTCCTGCGTTTAATCCCAGGACTGCCTAAAAAAAAAAAAAAAAAAAAAAGATAGTGGTCATCAGAGGTTCAGAGGAGGAGGGGAGGGATGAATAGGTGGAACATAGGACAATTTTTAGGGCATTGGAATTGTTCTGCAAGAAACTGCAATGACGGATACATGACATTATATATTGTCAAAGCCTATAAAACTGTAAGGGCAGAGTGTAAACCACAAACTACAGACCTTGATCAGTAGCAATGCTTCAGTTTGGTTCATCAATTGTAAGAAATATACCTCACTAATATATGATGTGAATAATAGGGGGAAATGTGTATGAGGATGAGGGATGTTATATGGGAATCCCCTATACCTTTGATGTAACTTTTCTGTCATCTAAAACTTCTCTAAAAATAAAGTTTATAATGAATTTAAAAATTAATAAATAAAAAAATTATAAAAGAAGAAATAGATAATCTGAGTGGCCCCATGTTTTAGTTTTCTTAGCTGCTCAAGCAAATACATAAAATGGGTCGTGTTAAACAAAGGGAATTTATTAGCTCACAGTTTTGGGGCTGAAAGTCCAAATCAAGGAGTCACCAATGCGATGTTTTCTTCCTGAAGACTGTGGAGTTCTAGGGTTGGCTGCTGGTCAGTCTTGGTCTTTAGCTTGTCACATTGCAAGGCACATGGTGGCATCTCCTGGTCTCTCCCTTCTCTTCCAGGTTCCCTTTATATTCAGCTTCTGGCTGCTCTCTCTGTGGCCTTTTTTTCTCTATCTGTATTTCACTCCTCTTAGAAAAGATTCCAGTAATATGATTAAGACCTATTGTAATTGAGGTGGGCTACTCCTTAACCTCATCAAAAGGTCCTACACACAATGGGTTCATGCACACAGGAAAGGATTGAGTTTAAGAACATCTTTTTCTGGGGTACATTAAGTTTCCAAACACAAAAATCCACCCTCTGGACCCCAAAAAGACATGTTCTTTCTACATGCAAAATACATTAATTCCATCACAACATCCCAGAAGCCTGAAGTCATTTCAGTAACAATGCTAAGTACAAAGATGCATCATAATTTGTAATGGCTGTGGTCTGTCCTGGGGCACAATTCCCATCTGTCTGTGGACATGTGAAACCTAGAAAACAAGTTATCTGCTTCCAATATACAGTCGAGGGACAGGCATGGGATAAACACTCCCATTCCCATAGGGAGAAATTGGAAGGAAAACAGGGATCACAGGTCCCAAGCAATTCTGAAATCCAGCAGGGAAAATTCCATTAGATTTCGAGTTCTGAGAGTCATCTATAGATTGAGGTTTTGTCCTTTGGTGCTGATGAACCAGAGGTTCTACCCCTTCCAAGCACTTGTACATCAGCTGTGCTCTTCCTGAACACTGGGGAAAAGGTTCCACCCTTTCTGAGCATCGGGATGGCAGCCAGACTTTCTGCAAATTCTGGGCTTAGGCCTCAACCTCTCCAAGCATTGGGGTGGCCTCACTTTTCCTGAACAACAGGATGGAAAGACCACTCTCTTCAAGCGCCAGGGCAGACTTGCCCTTTCCACACACATGGGTGGGACCATTCCCTTGGCCCAAGGAGATGTCTTTGGTTCCATGCTTCTATGGTTCTGCCCTTGAAATCATTCTTCCTAAAGTTTGCCTTTTCTCTGTCTCTTTTGGTCCAGGCTGGCAGTGGTTCTTCTCATACAAATCTTGCAAAACAAAAAAAAATGTATTGACCTTACATGTAATTCACAGTGGTACAATCCATCAGACAATACAGCCTTCCACAGATCTTTCTGCATTTCCAATCTTGACTTCCCCTGAAATGGAGTCTCAGAGCACACTGTCTGGATAGGCTCAGAATTTTTCAAACCATCAAATTCTTGTTCCCTTGTGTCCTGGAGTTCAGTTCTCAGCTTATCCCTTTCCTCTCTCATTTCACTATAAACTGCAAGAAGAAACCATGTTACACCTTTCACACTTAGCTTAGAAATCTCCTTGTTCACTGCTTTCAAATTCTACCTTGCA
Organism: Chaetophractus vellerosus; assembly: GCA_004027955.1. Taxonomy (NCBI): domain Eukaryota; kingdom Metazoa; phylum Chordata; class Mammalia; order Cingulata; family Chlamyphoridae; genus Chaetophractus; species Chaetophractus vellerosus. Next base: position 762 of record PVKH010024853.1, on the reverse strand, counting down.
CCTGACACCAGAACTCAAATTTTGCCAAGTTCAAACAAGGATTACCTTTCCTTCAGTTTCCATAACACATTCATCATTTCTGTCTAAGGTCTCATTGGAAGTACCTTTAGCATCCATATTTCTATGAACTGTCTTTTCCAAGCAATCTAGGCTTTTTCTATCCATCACTTTGATTCTTCCAGCCTCTACCCATTATGCAATTCTAAAGCCATTTCCACAATTTTGGTATTTGCAATAGCAGCATCTCACTCTCCTGGTACCAAAATCTGTTTTAATTTCCTGAGCTGCTCAAGCAAAAATCATGAAATGGGTTGGGTTAAACAATGAGAATTTATTTGCTCACGGTTTGAGGCTGGAAAAAAGTCAAATTCAAGGTGATGCATTCCTCCTGAAGACTGTGATATTCTTGGGCTGGCTGCTGATGATCTTTGGTCCTTAGCTTCTCTGTCACATGGCAATGAACATAGTGACATCTCCTGTTCTTTCCCTTCTCCTCTGGGTTCCACTGATGTTCAGCTTCTTGCTTCCTGTGGCTTTCTCCCTGTCTGTCTGACTTTCACCCCACTTATAAAGGACTCCAGCAGTAGGATTAATACCCATACTGATTGAGGGGGCACAGCCACAGATCATGAACATAGATGCAAAAATTCTTAGCAAAATTTCAGCAAATTGAAGATGCCAGGGGAAAGAGACCCATTGCCACCTCCAGGGAGGAGTATTTTTGCATGTTGAGTAGCAAAATGATACCAACCCACTTCATTA
>PVKH010024852.1:0-13539 GCA_004027955.1 Chaetophractus vellerosus | reverse complement strand
AGGAAAAGTCCAAATCAAGTTGTAATCACTGAAATCCTTTCTTACTGAAGACTGACATTCTGGGGATGGCTATCAATGATCCTTAGTCCTGAGCTCCTATGTCACATGGCAATGCACATGGTAACCTCACCTGGCCTCTCAGTTTTCTTCTGGATTCTGTTAAATTTCAACTTCCTGCTTGCTTCAGCTTTCTCTATGTCAGCATTTCAATCTGCTTATAAAGGATTTCGGTAATAAGATTAAGACCCATTCTGTTTGAGTAGGGCCACATCTTAACTGAAGTAACTTCATCAAATGTTCCTACTTATAATGGGTTCACAGCCATAGGAATAGATTAGGATTAAGTACATATTTTTCTTGGACACATAGCTCCAAACCAACACAATATATAGAGTATGCATTCAGTAAATATAAGTTGGTTGTGTTCTTACATATCACACTTGTGTCAGAAATTTATCTAATCCTCTCTCTATATAGAATTTTCCAGACAATATTTAATAGTAAAATGTTAGATAAAATGCTGTGCATTGAAGCATAATTATTAGTTGTATGATTTTATGCTGAAAATTGCATTTCTGATCCATTTCTAGCATGCTATAGATAGCTGCTCCCTTATCTAAGAATCTGCTACAACCTGCTCCCATGATCTGAGTTTGCGGTCTTTTTTGAACTCTTCTGGCTTTTGTTTCTCAATATAGAGAAAAACAGACGGGAACATAAAAAGAAAAATAGTAGAAATATGAGTTTTTGTTACATATTAGTCTATAGTTTGATGCAATAGCACTAAAATCTATTAATATAGTAATGGATTTTAGACATTTTCTACCATTGGTAAGCAATTCATTGGTTTGGTTTTCCTTGGTTTAGTAAGTATTTAATGAGTGGTTACCACTGTGTTCAGTTCTCTGCTAGGTGTTACAGAAGAGAACATAAAGTATTAACTAGTGTATTTACCTCAGAGGAATTTATTACTCTTTAGTGGGACAAAAAATATGTGCTCATAAAACACCAGAACTGAACAGAAACTGAGTAAATGCTTATAAATGATCTCACACCTTTATCGAGCGATTCATGAGCCAGGCAGCATCTCGTTCAGAAAGGAGAAAGGAGCTCCACTGGAGGTGGAAAGGGCAGCTCATATAAGGTTAACATTGAGATAAGAGAGGAAATGTTCTGATTGGCTGGCATTGTGTCCAATTTACTTTGGGGAGACTTACAATGTAGAGAGCATGTGGTTCCTTAGGAATGAGGAAGTTAGCTTGTGATAACTGATGAACTGTATTTAAGTTTGGTGTTCTGAGCAAACCAGGCATTTACAGGAAATAGACACGGACTTAGGTTTTTGGTTTTGCTGACGTGGGATTTAGAATGAGTGCCTCCATGTTGGTCCTACTAGATTTTATTTATCTTGCAAAACTCAGTGACGCAGAAAATTAGTGATATGGGATTTTTGGAAATGAAGAAGTATATACAGTGACAAACATAATAAATGGGGTGAAAGGATGATATGTGAAGTGCTTTCTACAAAGCAAAACAATGGAATTACTTCTGAAGTTTAAATTAGCCTTTATACCCTTCCCATGCTGATATGAATTGTTTTGCACAACATTCTTAGTAACTTTTTCTTTGTCTGAAAATTCCTCTAGTCTTTTTTCATTTTTACATTGAAGTTGAAAACACATTCTTCCATGAAATATTAGGAAAAAATATCTGTAGAATGGTGTGGCCATTGTCACTATTTATCTCTGGCTTTCAGTTAGTCTTTGAAATTTAATAATGAAAAATCAGTGTACCTACTTACTGAAAGTTATCTTATTTGCAGTGAAGTCATCATTCTCAAGCGTAACATTGTCTTCCAAGATAGAACCAGGTCAAAACACTATCATGGTTACCTTCTCAAATGCTCTCCTATTTAATAGCAACAAGGCTCTCACTCTCGTATATTTTTCCATGTGAGATGCTGATGCATGAATAAAGTGTTGATGATGGATTTATGATGCTAGAGAAACTTCTTTATTACTGAATCTGACACTATTAATTTTTCTCCTATAATTGTGTCAATAGCATTTTGTAATTTAATATTAAATCATTTTTTATAAATAACAGATTGGGCATCAGTCTGCTTTACTCTGATGTCTATGGGAGGCTTGCCAAGGATATGGCTGATGAAACACAACCTTAGACAAGCTCCATCTGTCCCATTTAGACGATATACAGTGTCAGATCTCAGTGGTAGAAGTAATAACGGCAAGCTGTTCTCTAAAGCAGACAGCAAGAGAGGGCTACTGATCACACTGATTAAAATAAACAAACCCTTGGGTGGGGTGTAGTCAGTATAAATTTAAGCTAGATAACTCCTTTCAAACATACTTTTGCTTTTAAGGGTAATGCCATTTAGAAAAATGAAGCAAACACAGTTCAGCACATTTCAAATGTATGTGGGTTTGATTTGGCCATTAACAAAATATTTTGGAGGGCACATTGCTTATACCCTTTTAGAAAATAGCATTTAAAGGACATAAAGCTGTGTAAAATGTTTCCCCAAAATATCAGGACACAGAAGCATCTTTAAGCTGGTCAGGAGCTCATGATTCAGTCAGGCTTTACTGAAAAGTTTCTGGAAACAAGGTCAGCAATGGTAGGATGAGTTTTATGCAGGGTCAAATGGAAGGCCATCATTCCACTCTGGGTCTTAATGAGGTTCTCAATTACCACTTAAAAGCCATCAATACACATGGACTTCCTGGTCACAGAAAACTTTTAAAACCTTAAAATCCACTGAATGCTGGAGTATTCTCCTAAAAATGGTTTCTAAATGAAGTTATCAGTAACTATATAGAAAATTTTTAAGGCTAGACATTTTTGATATTGTTCCAGTGTTTATTTTTAATTAATATAAAACTACATTATGTACTAGATATTTTGTTAGTCCTTGGAGGTAAATTTTTAAAAACTTAGGAATATTGAAAATTAGAAGTTATAGCAAATTAGGAAAAGTCTAAACTGGGAGTGATTCCCAAGTGGATGTTTTTGGTTGTTTTTGTAGTCATAAAATGAAGCTTGGTTGTCTATTTGTGTGTAATTGACTTCTAAGGTCAAAGTTTATTTGAATATGCCTTTTATATTTCACTGCAAATTTGGTGAATATCAACATAAAGGGATTTGTTTTACTTAATGATAATGGTTCATTTTCATAATTATCATTCAATGTTTACTGAAGGGCAACTAAGCATTTATTTGTCTTGATTTTCAATAAGAATTTTATCATGCAGAAACAAGGAATAATTTTTCTGAAACACAAAGCTATCTAGACTTATTCAACCTTGGCACCAATGCAAATATGGGCCAGATAATTCTTTGTTGTGGGGACTGTCCTGTGCATTGTAGGATATTTTGCAACATACCTGGCCTCTAGCAAAGGTATATCAGTAGCAATCAGTCCCCTTCCTTACTTTGTGACAATGAAAAATTTCTCCAGGCATTGCCAAAATATACCCTGGGCAGGGATGCAAAAACACCCCCAGTGAAAACTACTGATCTGGATCATTGGTGAAATAGAGATTGCTTGTGAGGTTGCTCAGTTTTATCATACTTAGTGAAATGATGGATTTCAAGCCTTTGCAGATTCTTTAGAGTTTATAAAAATATACCTAAACAGGGATATTCCATGCCACATTTCTTAATAACATTGAACCCAAAGCGAACATTGTTAAATCTGGAGGAATAAATTACTTCTAGACTGTGATGTTGAATCAGGATACACCATATTCCTTTTCAAGAAAATAAGACTACATTTTTCTTTGGAAGAGGCTTGAATAAGTCTTGGAATTGGTCATCTTACAAATACACTGTCATTTTCCTTCTGACTTTGTGACTTTTTAGTCTATGCATAGGTGACCTAGCACCTAGCACAACTCAACAAGCTCCCTATGAAGAATTTTGAATGTATTCTTTTAAAGTTATTTTCTATTAATAATTTTTTGTAAAAAGTTAGAGGTTTACAGAAATACAATGCATATAATATATAAAATACAGAGTTCCAATATACCACCCTATTACATCTTAAATTACTGAGGTACATTAGTTATACTTCATGAAAGAATGTTTTTATAATTATGTTATTAACTAAAATCCATCATTAATGATAAAGCTCACTGTGTTGCATATTCCTATGTTTTATCTTTTATTTTTTATTCTTTTAACATATATACAAAGTAAAAATTTCTCCTTTTAACAACATTAACATATATTATTCAGTTCTCTTAATTACACTCACAATATTGTGCTACCTTTACCACCATCCATTTCCAAAATTTTACAATCAACCCAAATAGAAATTCTGTACAAATTAAGCATGTCTCCCCATTCTCTCTCCCCAGTGCAGCCCCTGGTAACCTACAGTTATGACTGTATGAGTTTACTTATTCTAATTGTTTCATTTCAGGAAGATTAAACAATATTTGTTCTTTTGTGTCGGGCTTATTTCAATCCACATGATGTCTTCAAGCTTCATCACCAATCCTTTATAATGCTTAAAAATGTTCCATTCTATGTATATACCACATTTAAAATTTTTTATTTTATTTTATTTTATTCTATCTTTTAAAGATACTTATATTACATAAATGTTGCATAAAAAATGTGCACAATTCCCCATATGCCCCACTCCCTACCCCTCCCACACTTTCCTACATTAACAACATACTTCATTAGTGTGGTACATTTGTTACAATTGATGAAGACATATCAGATCATTGGCAGTAAGTGTAGATTATAATTTACATTATAGTTTAAACTCTCTCCTGCAGAATTTTGTAAGTTATGACAAGATATATAATGGCCTGTATCGGTCATTGCAAAGTCATTCAGGACAATTCCAATGTCCCAAAAATGCCCCCATATTACACCTGTTTATCTGTTTATGAATTAATCCACACTTGGGTTTTTCCCATCTTTTAGCAATTGTGGATAATGCCTCTATGAACATCGATATGCAAATATCCGTTCAATTTCCTGCTTTCAATTCTTCTGGGTATATACCTAGCAGCAGGATTGCCAGATCATATGGTAATTCTATTCTGACCTTTCTGGGAGCCTGCCATACTGTTTTCCAAAGTGGCTGCACCATTTTACATTGTCACCAGAAATGAATGAGTGTTCCTATTTCTTCATGCCCTCTCCAACATCTGTAATTTTTTGTTTGCTTTTTTAAATATTAGCCTTTCTAGTGGGTGTAAAATGGTATTCCGTGGTGGTTTTGATGTGTATTTTACTAATAGTTAATGATGTTAAGCATGTTTTCATATGTTTTTTAGCCATTTGTATATCATCTTAGCAGAAATGTCTATTCAAGTCATTTGATCATTTTTTAAATTAAGTTGCTTATCTTTTTATTATTGATTTGCTAGATTTCTTTATATATTCTGGATATTAAACCATTATCAGATATGCAGTTTCCAAATATTTTCTCCCATGGACTAGGTTGTCTTTTCATTTTCCTGATAAAGTACTTTGATGCACAAAAGTTTATAATGTTGTTGTCCCTTTATCTATTTTTTTCTTTTGCTGCTTGTGCTTTGGATGTAAAGTTGAAGAAACCAACGCCCAACATAAGATCCTTAAGATGCTTCCCTTTATTTTCTTTTAGAAGTTTTATAGTCCTTGTTCCTATATTAAGTCTTTGATCCACTGAAGTTAATGTTTGTATACGGTGTGAGAGAGGAGTACACTTTCATTTTTGAATATGGATATCCAGTTCTTCCAGCTCCAACTGTTTAAGAGACTCTTTTTTGGTCATAGATGTGAAGTTCTATTTCTGAACTCTCATTTCAATTCCATTAGTTTATATGTCTATCCTTGTGCCAGTACCATGCTGCTTTGACCACTTTACCTTTCTAAAAAGCTTTAAAGTCAGAAAGTGTATGTCCTCCAACTTCGTTTTTCTTTTTCAAGATATTTTGTCTCTTCAGGGCCTCTTACCCTTCCAAATAAATTTGATGAGTCCTTTTACCTTTTCTGCAAAGTAGACTACTGGAATTTTGATTGAGATTGTATTGAATCTGCAAATCATTTTGGGTAAAATTGACATCTTAACAATATTTAGTCTTCCAATGCAAGTACATGGTGTGGGAACCCTCTGATCTTTATGTCTAAGAAATAGTCTGGAGGCCTGTTTCTCTGCCCATACAGAGAAATCACCACAATCAGTTCCTGCCATAAACAGGAATATTCTTGCTTTGCTCTTTTAATCAGTTATCTTAGACCTTCACCTTATCTCCTATGTATATCACTAAATGTTTTGTAATTTTGCTACCCCATTATCAGCCTGGAATTCTCATGATGTTATTTATGACCCCTCACCTGAGAGTGTGAGATAACTGCCTGCTCCCCTGCACATTCACCCTGACCTTTTACAATGTGAAAAAAAGAGAATAAAAACAGTGTTGGGGATCAGCTGAAGAGGATAGCTTCTTTAGCTGTCCTCATGTCTCTTAACCTTCATGTTCAGAGTAATTCTTTGCACCGTCGTGGGCTCTGATAGATCCCCACAAGACTTTGCAGGATGGGTTTCTGCACATGGAATGTCATTCCAGTTATTTAGATTTTCTTTGATATCTTTTAGCTTTGTTTTGTAGTGACCTGTGTGCTAGTCCTTTACATACCTGGTTAACTTTATTCCTAGATATTTGATTCTTTTAGTTGCTGTTGTAAATGTATTTTTTTCTTGTTTTCCTCCTCAGATTCCTCATTATTAATTTGTAGAAAAACCACTGATTTTTGCATGTTGATCTTCTACCTCACCACTTGGCTGAATTTGTTTACTATCTCTAATAGCTTTGTAGTGAGTTTTTTTTTTTTCTTAAAGATTTATTTTTTATTTATTACATATCCCCCCCCTTTCCGCTTGCCCCCGCTGTGTGTCCTTTCTTCTGTGTCTTTCTATGTCTGCTTCTTGTCTCCCCCCGTCTTTGCGGCGATGCACCGAGTCGGCCCTCCGCGGCGGCGGCTCGCTCCGTTCAAGGGTGGCTCCACTCCGCCCTTCACGGGCGGCTCCGCTCCATGTTCTGCGGGCAGCAGTCCTCCATGTTTTTTTGCGGGCTGCCGGCCTCCGCGGCCATTCACAGGCAGCAGCTCCGCTTTTTCACGGGTGACTTTGCCATGCCCGAGGGGGCTCTGCCCTGCCCGTGGCGGCTTTTTGCCTTGCCCACAGCGGCTCCGCCCCGCCCACGGCGGCTTGCCCTTCTCAAGGCCGTCTGCCCGCTCGGAGAGGTCCCCGGGAACCAAACCCGGGGCCTCCCATGTGGTACCCCAGTGCGCTCTTTATCCACTGAGCTATCTAGCCGGGCCCCGTGAGTTTTTTGGGACCTCTATTATATAGAGAGAATCCTGTCATCTAAAAATAGTGAAAGTTTTACTTCCTCCTTTCCAATTTGGAATACTTTTAGTTCTTTTTCTTGCCTACCAGCTCTGGCTAGGACTTCCAGTACAATGTTGAATAGTATTGTCTTGTTCATGATCTCAGAGGGATAGCTTTCATTCTTTCACCATTGAGTATTATGTTGACTGTGGGTTTTTCATATATGCCCTTTATCATGTTGAGTAATTTTCCTTCTATTCCTATTTTCTAAGTGTTTGTATCAAGAAATGAAGCTTGATTTTGTCAATTGCCTTTTCTGCATCAATTGAGATGACCACGTGTCTTTTCCCTCTTCGTTTTGTTAATGTGATGTAGTACATTAATTGATTTCCTTATGTTGAACCATCCTTGCATACCTGGGATAAAACCCACTTGGTCATGGTGTATAATTCTTTTAATGTGCTATTGGATTAGATTTGTAAGCATTTTGTAGAGGGTTTTTACATCTATGCTCATAAGAGGCATATCTGTATACCAATGTCTGTAAATCAATTTTCTTTTAGTATCTTATATAGCTTTTGTATTAGGGTGATGTTGGCCTCATAGAATAAGTTAGATAGTGTTCCTTTTTGTTCCATTTCTTCACGTTTCCTGTTTCCCTACCGATCTTCTATCTAGATGTTCATCTATTGATGAGACTGATGTATTGAAGCCTCTAACTATTATTTTAGAGCTGTGTTTTTCTCCTTTAAATTTGGCAAGTATTTTTCGTATGTATTTTTGGGCCACTGTGGTTAGGTGAATAAATACTTAAAATTATTATTTCTTCTTGGTGGATTGGCCCTTTTACTAATATATAGTGTCCTTCTCTGTCTCTTGTAACAGATTTTGCCTTAAAATCTACTTTGTCTGATTCTAGTATAGCTACCCCAGCTCATTTGTGGTTACTGTTTGTATGGATTATCATTTCCCATTCTTTCATTTTCACCCTTTTTGTGTATTTGGGTTTAAGGTGAATCTCTTGTAAACAATATATAGTTGGATCATTATTGTTTATCCATTCTACCAATCTGTGTCTTTTGATTGGGGTATTTAATCCATTAATATTCAATGTTATTACTACAAAGGTAGTACTTCAGCCATTTTGTGTTTTGGTTTGTATAGGTCATGTCATTTTGGTCTCTCTTTTCCTCTATTGTCACCTCCTTTTCTGTATAGTTGATTTTTTGTTATGTGGATGACAGATCCATATCTTATTTCTTTTTCTATATATTTTTAAAATACTTTATTTGTGGTTATCATGGTGTTTGTAGTACACAGTATACTTTTGTACCCTACTAATTTGAACACATCCCTACTTAGCTTCAATACCATACAAGTTCTTATTTTTGTCCTACATTGCCTATTTATATTGTGTGTGTCTATTATCATGGAATATGACTTTTTTCTGTTCAACTGTATTGTGACTCATAGGAATTAAAGAGTAGAGTTGCATATTGAGGATACAGTACTATTGGGTTTTGCATTTGGTCTTTTAGTTACCTTTACTGAAGATCTTAATTTCTTCATAGTACTCCAAACCACTCTCCTGACTTTTCCTTTCAAACTGTAGAACTCCCTTTAGTAAATCTTGTAGAGTAGACCTTTTGTTGAAGAACTCTCAGAGGTTCTGTTTGTCTGTGAGTATTTTTAACTCTCCCTCATTTTTGAAGGAAAGGCTTCTTGGATAAACAATTTTTAGCTGGCAATTTTTCTCTTGCAGTATCTTAAATGCACCATAATGTGCCTTCTCACCTCTACAGCTTCTGAGGAACAGTCAGCACTTAGTCTTACTGAGGATCCCTTGTATGTGATATATCTTACTGCTTACAGAATTTTCTCTCTGTCTTTTGCATTTGACATTCTATAAAGAATGTGTCTTGGAGTAGGTGTATTTGAGTTTATTCTTTCTGCAGTGTATTGCAGTTCTTGGACATGGCATGTATAGTTATGTCTTTCATAGGAATTGGGAAATGTTCAGGCATTATTTCCTCAAATACTCTTTCTGCCCCATTTCCCTTCTCCTCTCCATCTGGGACACCCATGACACATATGTCTGTGCACTTCACATTGTCACTCAAGTTTCTGAGACTATGCTCAATTTTTTCTATTCTTTTATCTATCTCTTCTTCTGACTGTACGATTTCAATTGTCCTGTCTTCTACTTGGTTGATTCTATCTTCTGTTTGTTCATTTCTGTTGTCCTTTGCCTCTAGTGTATTTTCAATCTCCATTATTGTGCCTTTTATCCCTATACTTTCTGTTTTACTTCTATTTAAACTTTCAAATTATTCTTCATACTGGCATGTTTTCTTCTTAAAATCCTTCATCTCCAACCACTATTAGTTTATTTCTATCCACATGTTTTTTCAATACCTTGAATTGGTTTAGATTTGTTTGAACTTCCTTGATTGGTTTGCCCAATTCATTATCTCTTCTGAAAATTTTGATTTATTGATTTGACTGCCATATCTTCATGTTTCTTAGGGTGGCTTGTAATTTTTTGCTGATGTCTGGACATCTGATTCTTTTAATGTGTTATATATGAAAGCCAGTTTCTCCTTCTTGCCTGGGATTTTACTGATGATTGGCTTTGTGTTAAGGCTCTCCTTAAATGCTTGTTCCAACTTATTATGGACATTTAGAGTAGCCTGAATTTAACTTTTCAGATTTTCTCAGCTCTTCACATGATTCTTGCCCTGAATCTGTGATAAAATTTTTAAGTTTGCCCTATTTGTGCACAATTATTTCACCTCCAGGAGAAAGCTTCCTTTTCTCTGCTTCCCCCGCAAAATCTTGATATAGTCTTTTTGCTTTTGTGGAAAATTCTCTCACCAGGCCCTGTGATTTGTTTAAATTGTCACCTTCACTGTGTCCCTTTTTCATTATACTTTTCAGTTCTGGGACACTTACTGTCTTCCAGCAGTTCATTTTCCCCATTTTTTTTTGTTTTTTTCTATGAGGTTTTTCTGCCTCTGGTTTCCTCCTTGTTAGCTATCCCATCTTAGTGAGCCAGAGAGGGTCATTCCAGAAAGATCCTTTTGACTTTTAGTTGGTTCAAGAAGCAGAGACTGGATAGAGTATGTGCACCACTTGTCAACATTTCCACTATGGTATATTATTTTCCAGGGGACATTTTTTTTTTAAATGCTGTGCTGCTTGGCTGCTTTTGTTCTACCCTGGGTCTCTGTAGACTTGGATCCTGTTCCTGGATATGCATAAGTTTCTATGTGGTTTTTATGAGTGGCTCTATGTAGGGACATGGAACTTGCTGCCTCTGTGAAACTGCCAAGCTTCAGGGGACTGAGTGAGGATGAGGGTGTGGACTAGTGGGTCTGGATGTAACCCTCCTACTTGACTTTGATATATATATTTTTCTTTTTCTTTGAGTAGCATTTGTGGAGTCTTTGCCAGTCTCTATAATACTCCAGAGATTCAAGCAAGTGAGATTTATCCTTTTATTAGTTAATTCTGAAGGCAGACTTTCCCAGGGGATGTTTTACTTCACTATGTGATATCACTGTCTCAAAAATAACTATATTTTATAAAATATAGGGTGAATACTTTGGAAAATGCTTTAAACTCATAGAAAGGGTTTTAGCTTTTTTTAAATATGCAGAATTATTTTCTACCAGTTCATCATAGTCTCAAACTAAAATGTTTACTATACAGAAATCTTTAAGTATTTGCACAATTCTGCATGTAGGATTGAGTAAAATGTAGTAATTTATTTTGCTTTCAGTTAGAAACAAATCAGCATATGGGTACAGGGTACTATTGATCTTTTTAAAGGTATATCTCATTCACAAACATAAACGACTCAGCTATTGTGAAGATGTCAATTATCTTCTTAATGATCTATAGAGTCATTGAAATTTCAATGAAACATCCAAAGATTTCTTTGGAATTTGAGAGATAATTTTTAAAATTATTTAGAAATGCATAGAAAAAAGAATATCTAAAACACTTTAAAAAGGAAGATGGTGAATAAAATGGATATCAAGGCTTACCATAGAAGTTTAGAAAGTAAGGTCAAATAGCAGTCATGCAAAGATAGATGGAATAACCAATGAAAAAATATCAAGAGCGTAGAGACAGACTCTTTCGTATATGGGTACTTTATTTATAATAATCATGGAACTGAATACAAGTAGAGAAAGAATGAATGTTTTATTAGATGGTGCTGTTATCAATGGATATACACACTGAAATGTGAATATAACAAGGTTCACAGCATCATTTTCTGTAATAGCTCCAAATAGGAATTGTTCTAATTATGGTTGAAAGGTTAAATAAAATGTGGTATATTTATAAATTGGAACACCATATAAGCTGTGAAAATGATTTTCAATAAGCATCCACAACAAAATAGATGGGTGTTAAAAATACAGTCTTGAGAAAAAGAATCCAGATGCAAAAGAATACACACTGTAGTGATTCCATTTACACAAAGCTCAAAACAGTCAAAATTAAACCATTTGTTTAGGGTGCACCATTATGGGATAATACTATAAAAGATAAATTTAAGTTAACTATAGGAGGGAGGAAGGGTGTGGTCACCAGGCAGAGGCATTGGGTTTTGGGGTATGACAGGGGTTGGCAATATTTTATTTTGTTCACATTACAATAACTCATCAAGTTGTATATTTATATTTTGGTATTTTTTGTATGTGTCTATATATATGTGTAATTTTAAAAATGAAAAACTTATTTTCACTAAATACATGTGGACTGACAAACTGATAAAATGTTATATTTTCTTCAAGAAGAAGGGAACACTTGAAATAAAGAATTCAACTAGTAAGGTAAATCAGAGTTATAACATTTTTAATTGAGGTATATTTTGGAGATCTTGAAGAAGGTTTTGTCAGTTAAAACAGAGAAAATTAGGAGATAGTGTTTTCATAACAAATTAAAATTTTAGACATTTCAGAAGAAACCCAGTGTCTCCACTCTTCACATCTAAGTTACCTCGAAATATTTCTAGTTTTTTATTTCACATATCTTTAGAGTTTCTCCTTTTGACAGACACCAAAATTGAAGTGATAAAGCAAGTTATAAGCATTTCACACTTATCTTCTTTGTTAAGATTTTATCACCACTACATCTCATTACTAATCAAACCTAACTAATCCTTATCAAAGATACCCTAATTCTAGGGCTCATGACTTCTACCCTTCAAACATACTTCCCTTTTCCTCTATTAATCAATTTTTTAAAGCCAAAACACATATCTCAATCCATTTTCTACATGTTCACTACTGTTTCAAAGGCAGAAGAGACCTTGTTTTTTTTTCAAACCATCTCTCTCTACTTTTTTGCATAAAATTTTATTTGCCCTCCAAAAAATACAAAAATCTTTCCTTCACCCTACATTCCCCTTCAGTCACAGCAAAATTTTTCAAATATGTTGGTTATACTGATATGTCTCTACTCCTTCATTTCACTTTTTTCTTAATTTATCCCTTCTTAGCTTTCACTGCTACATTTCTCTGGATCTGTTCCTGTCAAGAAGCATGAAGACTCCCTGTTTTCCAAGTACAGTGGAAACTATCTGTGGTGGCTAATTTTATTTGTCTACTTGGCTAGGTTATGGTGTCTAGAAGTTTGGTCAAACAAATTCTGGCTGATTTTTACCATGAACGTATTTTGTAGATGGATTTGCATATATAGTCAATCAGTTGATTGCATCTACAGCTGATTGTATCTACAATCAACACAAGAGATTTCCCTCAGCAATAGACGTGGTGATTCCACATTCAATCAATTGGATGTCTAAAAGCCAGAACTGAGGATTTCAGAAGTCAGAGAAGAATTTCTCCCTCTATTTCATCCAGACATCTTCTCCTGGGGAATTCAATGCCACCTCATCAGAATTTCCAATATTCATGCAGCTCTCCAGAATTACATGGATTTTCCAATCCCAACAATAATGCCTATTACTAACATGTATATGTTACTAACACACAACATCATTTTTCTTGAAATCTAAACAACATTCAATAATTGATGCCTCCCTGAAACACTCTCTTCACTTGGTTTCTTTCGTTTATTTACACTTCCTTTAAGTGACCTTGCCTAGTGGCAATGCTTGAAAACCTTTATCTTCAGTCCAGAATAATCTCCTGAATTTAACCATTGTA
>PVKH010024851.1:0-13536 GCA_004027955.1 Chaetophractus vellerosus | reverse complement strand
TTTTTTTTTTTTTTTTTTTTTTTTAAAGACAGCCTCTTAGTAGCACAACTTCCCCATCTCTAATCATCTTGTAGCCCTCACCATCTGGATTTTGTGTTTGTAGTCTGAAAAAGGGTTAATTGAGCTTGTAATTGTAGGTGAGGGTGGAGTGGCATATTTAACCCCATCTTTCTGCTGCATGCCCAGTCTGTGTTGGCCTTGGGAATAGGCCAGTCATTGCTTCCTTGAATCATCCACTTTCCAAATGGCGAAACACAAAGAATCTGTATTTATTATGCTTTGCTACTGACTTGAAAACTTAGAACGGTGGTGAATTGGGGGCAGTTATCTAGTAAATATACAGATCCACTTTAAGTTCTTAGTGGGGGGGGGTCTTATGTTTCCTAACCTTCCTATTCCTATAAACATATTTGCTCTCAGAGGATGGGGGATCTCTGTTGAGAGTGGCACTGCCAAGGATTTAAAGAAAAAAGATGCAGTTGGGTTCCTGTTTCCTTTATTCTAGGGTCTGATATTCACTATGCACACTGAAGAATAATTTTTCAGTCCTTAATCTACCTAACACATTGTGCTATAAATAAGCTGTTACTTTGGAGGTCATGAATGTTTAAAATCATGGTTCATAAAGGAATTAGGCAATATCAAGGTTAATGTTTGCATAAACTTATTAGCCATGTGGAACAGTTAATTCAGCAAGCAGTATATCTTGTCAGGATGCCCATTGTCTAGCAACCAGACACTAAAGAACAAGTATGTGTAAAACACAATTATAAAATGCCAAATGTTAACTGTTAGGTTACTGGAAAAGTCTACTCTTCATTTAACATCCCCTCCTCCATCGGAACAGCATTTTAAACCAGAGCCATGCCCCCCTTTTTATAACAAATGGCCAAAAATCAAATTAACCGAATTTCCATTTTTAATTATTTTTATGGCAATATTAATATGTTTCTTTAGGGTTGTAGAAAGGGCAGCATTGGTCTTAGATTATTTCCCATTAATATCTTCTTGAAATCTCTTTTATTATTATTTTTTAATGGGACATTATGTTTTCTTTCTCTTGTCTCAAGAGGGTAAGCTTGCAGTTCCGTCCTTAGTCCCATTGTCTAGTTGAAAGCGTTTTTATTTTGTGGGGCTCTTTAAAGCATGGCAGCTCTTAGGCTTTTTGATAACTAATTTGGCAAGCTAGCACACTAAGATTCAAAATGGCTTACACATCTCACCCTATTATTTAAGTTTTTTATTTTTAAAAAGGTCTTTATAAAAAATGTCTTTGCTGTCATATTTACATATATAGCTTTGTGGTATATGCATCATCTAGATAAAGGCAGATTGGCTTCTTTCTGACTTGTCAATAAGTCTTCTCTGCATACATTTGGCATTTTACAGCCTCCTCCCCCAATTGTACTTTCAAGCCCAAAGCTAGAGCTAGTATCAACCACAGGGAAACTTAATCCTCAGCCTTTTCACATAAATTTTTTGAAAAACTCTTTCTATTCTCCTCTGAAATGGAGAGTTTCCAGGAAATTCTGCAGTGGTCACTTTTGCAAATAGTCTAGAGTAGATAGTTGCAGGAAAAAAATGTCTTTAAGATCCCCAGCTTGTAAAACCACAGTGGCACAATAACCAAAGATATTGTAAAGGGTGTAATTTAATGATCTGGCTGTGCAATTTTTAAATAACCTTGAGTAAGTTATTTCATTTCTCTGGTCTCTGTTTTCTCCTTTATATAATAGTGGGATAATCTCTAAAGTTTTTTCCAGCTCTTAATTTTTGAGCAGTGTATAATTTTAAAATGATTGGCGTTAATTCATAAATGTTTAAGTGTATCGTATGTGTCGGATCCAAAGGTTAATCATTAGGGACGTTAAAAAATCATTTTCTTTAACAGCCACATATTTAACTAATCACTTTTTCCTTGAACATTTTCTATTTTGCTCTGAGGGTGGGGGAGGGGGTTCTTAAATTATATTAAAATCTACCGTTTTCTCTTGAAGAACTGAATTGCTTGTCATATGTACATGTGGGGGGCGGGGGAGGGGGCGTGCACTCTTCTTTTCCTTTTTGGGACAAAAGACTGAATTTGATTCGTATTATCCTTCCTGCCCATTTCTTACCACACTCCATTTCCTTATCTTTTGTTCATCTTTATCACATTATATTGAGAGCCAAGGATAGTAGCCAAGCATAATGGAAAGATAGAGCTCAGTAAACCAATGTGTTAATCCCACTTCTGCTACTTACTGAGTCACCTTGATCCATTTACTTAACCTCTTTGAGGTGCAGTTTCCTCACCTGTAAATTTGGCATAATGACTTCTACTTCAAGGGTTTTTTTGTACCAGCTAGAGTGTGTGTCAGCTAGTATAGTGCCAGACAAGTAGTAGGTATTTTAAAACTGATAGGTATAAATCTAATCTTACTTTAAACTATGGTTCAAGAATATCAGACCCACTCTTAAAACTGTATAGATAAATGATTTTAGATGGGCAATGGCTGAAATGGTCTTGGGAAAAATTACCAATTATTATATCAGACAGTGGTGGTACTAATTTAAATTACCATGTTATTTTATGTGTGGGTATACCAATGTAGTCAATATTTGATGCAAAAAAGTCTCTTCAGTTACACGGCAATGCACATGGCGGCCTCTCCTGGCCTTTCCCTTCTCTTCCAGGTTCTACTAATATTCAGCTTCTTGCTGTCAACCTCTGTGACTTTCTCTCTTTCTGAATTTCATTCTGCTTATAAAGGAATAGGATTAAGAATCGTCATGTTTGAGTTGGGTCACATCTTAACTGCACTAAGTTCCTACTTATAATGGCCTCACACCCACAGGAATGGATTAAGTTTAAGAACATATTTTTCTAGGGTACCTAGCTCCCCACCACAGATGCCCTCTCCAATAATCTTTATCTATGAAAATAGTAGCTTACAGAAAAGGTGCTTATGGTCAGTTTTATTTCTGACTTCATTTATTTCTTTACTGTGTTTTCTCCTTATTTTTGGTACTTAGAAATTCTGTTGTATTCATTTACCCCATTGAATCATCTGCAAGCAGAGTTCTTTTTAGACAGAAGCAGCCTGGGGAAAAGTGGTTTGGAATTAGGTCTCTCCTTGACAGGCTGTGCTACTGGCAGAGATGGCTGAAGAAAAACCAGATGTACCACCTCAGCGTCTTGTGATTGGACCAGCATCTGGACCAGTCTGGAGTGGGATGCGTGACAAGAAGCACTACAGCCTGTGCAATGTGTAGTCTCCATTTTGTGGGCAATGGGATATTCATTCTAAGAGGCTCAGGAGGTTTTTCTCTCATTTCAGAAATTGTGGGAATCCACAGACTGACTTGCTAGCAGGGGAAGCATGGAGAGAGCCCATCTATATACATGCATGAGTCCCCTATCTTAAATACTGCTAACAGATTCCAACGGTAAATTATGCTGTTGGAATGTATTCCCTTCCTCAAGAAGGTGTTACTGTTGTGCATTTCTAATCTTAAAAGGAACCATTAATCTGCAGACACCCACTGTTTTGCATACTGACCATTGTAATACAAGCTGGGGGGTGCCATGATGGGTAAAATAGTAAGATATGTTCCATTCCCTCAAGAAGCTGTATTGGGAGAGGTAAAGGCCTGAATCAGTAGTTAACATGTGGCTCGTGGGAGCTGTTTGCACCGCTGTCCCTTCCACTGTTAGTTGGTGGCATTATACCATCAGGTGTTATGTGGAACCCTGCTGAAATATTTCACTCAAGGGATTTTCCCCTGTTCCTTGCCTTAATAAAATAGGGAGTTGGTCTTTTCATTCCAGTTCCAGAAAGTGATGCATGTGTCATGGTTGTTTTGCTGTGGAACAGTTCCTGTCCCTGTCACATCGTACACAACACAATAGGCTGTGTTCCCTCCTAAGAGCCATTCGGTTTTCCTAATGGGGTGATCTAAGGGAGGAAAACAGAGCTATGGCCCTTCCTCATTAGCGCTGAAACCTGGTGTAGTATCTGCTTCACATCAAGCTCAGTGGATTGATTTTCTCTTTATCTGAGGCTCTTCTTACTTCCTTGAGTCAGGGAAAGGATTTAAGTCCTTTCTTGATACTGAATTTTAATGTAATTGCTATTGCAGTTGAACCTATTAAAAGGAATATGTGAAAGCTGTGGCAAGAAATACTGTTTTAAAACTGGCATATATTATGTGGATAAAGCCCTTAGGTTTGCTTTTTGAGGCTTTGAGAGTTTGTCGTTTGTGCCTACCCCAGCCCTCCAAGCTTCTGTAAAACCACTGAAGGATCTTAAGAGATGCTGGTAATGAATAAATACAGCTGATTGGCCTCTGCTGCTTAGTGTCATTGTTACCATGACTTTTCCTACCCACTTTTTTTTTTTAAGGTTTATTTTTTATTTTTATTTATCCCCTCCTTGCTGCCTGTGCTTGTTGTGTCCATTTGCTGTGTGTTTTTCTGTCTGCTTATCTCCCTTTGTTGCATCATCTTGCTCCGTCAGCTCACCGCACCGCGTGGGCCAGCTTGCCTTCACCAGGAGGCCCCAGAAATCGAACCCGGGGCCTCCCATATGGTAAATGGAAGCCCAACCACTTGAGCCACATCCGTTTCCCGTACCTAATTTTTTTGGTGGTTTTTTTGTTGTTGTTTTTTTCCTACTCACTTTGACTTTAGTATCATAGTGAGACTCACTGTGCTTTTATTTGTCCCTGGAGGTGGGGAACAAGCTCTTCAGTGCCTATAAATGCCAGGTTTTCTTATCTTTGATTCCTGATGGGGACCTGTACTGCCATGTCTATTTCTTGGCTTGACTCTTTGGAGGGGTGGGAGTTAAATAAAAACAAAGTAATGCTTGCCCTTTTAGGAGTATAACCTCTAAATCAGTCTTGCTGTTTTTTTAAACTTGGACTCACCCCATGGGCAATCTAATAGCAGCCATCTATTAGAGGACAAATATGAAGGTGCCCTAACATATGATGGATGTGAAATGTTGCCTTGATCCTTCCTTTTTAAGGCTAGTTAGTGGTAGCTTGCAGTAAGAGAGGGAGGTAGCGGAAAGGGAAGGAAAGGAAGAAAAGTTGTAATGTGGGAGTGAAAGGATAATTAAACATAAGTTTTCCTGTGCATCTGCAGCTGACCAAGCTCGAAAGCAGGGATTCTTAACCAGGGGTCCAGGGACCCCCAAGGGGTCTGTGGGAAGATTTCAGGGGGTCCGTGAGCTTGAATTGAAAAAAAATCTACTTGTTATTTCTGTTTTCTCTGAACTCTAACTGAAATCCAGCATTTTCTTCACTTACCAGTAAATTACAGTAGTATTCCGTGGTTTTCCCCTAACAGGCAAAGGGGTCTATGGAACAAAAATTTTAAGAACCCTGCTGTAAAGGCATGAAATTGGCAACAGGTGTGAAAAGACCCAGGTTGTCTAATTCTTCTAGCAGTTGTCCCTGTAAGTTCTTGTAGTTTATCACCCCAGCATAGAGTGGGGAAAATGAGACTAGGGAAAGAGAAGAAAGAGCTAGCTGATTCTTCTTCCTCTGAAAAGCATTTTCTTCATGACAAACTGATATAATGGGGGGAAGTAATTACACAAATCTAAAGTAAAAAACAGGAATTGTGAGCTATTTTTAAAAGACGAGTGCACGTGGCTCAGTGGTTGAGTGCCGGCTTCCCACATGTGAGGTCTGGGTTCAATCCCTTGCCCCTGCTACCTCAAAAAAAAAGAAAAAAAAAGAAAAAAAGGGCAAGGCTCTTAGATACACACAGTTACACTGAGGAAAGTCAACAGCTGTCGCTCATTGGAGGCACTGCTAGGCCATCTTTACTGTCATAGAAAGGACTTTATAAACATTGGCATCCATTTTCACAAAACAAATGTTCCTTTAGGAAGTTCTTTCCTCATCCATAAAATAGACTTTAAACTGAATTGTCACCAGTTTTGAATTGGTAGCACCTAGACTGAAGTTCTCTTTATATATAGAATGATGTGTGTGTGTGTATGTGTATGAATGTAGTGTGATTTCCCATTATTTGGGTAAAAGAAAATGTCAGTTTTTCAGGATATCTTGCAAAATTTCTTTTTTTAAAGTTGTCTAAATAAACAAGTACAAGAAATATTCAGTAAAGGCAAATACTCGATTGTTTCTCTTTTTACTAAATCTAAATTTTTTATAAATAGTAATTAAAACAAGTGCATGTCCTTGACTTTAAAATTAAACAAGATAGACTTTTAAAGGGGAAATAGCCCTTCTAGTCCCCCACCCCCCAAATAAAAAGCACATGTATTCTGATGACCATGAGCAGTAGCTGAGCTGAGAGGAGTGCTCACCTTTGTCAGGAAGAGAAAATTGTAGGAAGTCTCCCACCATGCTTTTAACCTTCCATTCCTTAGCCAGGGTAGTGTCAGTTCCCTCCTTTTAAATGAAAAACAACTTTTCCAAAGCAAACACAAAATTAGAAGAATGGCATTGTTTTACTTTTATTTCTGACTTAAAAGAAGACAGTTGGAGTCTCATATTGCTTCTGCATTCAGCTGTTGCTTTGGTTGGAGTAGCTGAAGAAAATCCAGCCTCACACAGATACATGCTTGGAAAAGGGAGGAATGCTTTAATAATCATTTCAGATAATTTTGATACTTATCTTTTACACTAGATCAAAATTGACAAGTGGTAGGTTCTTAAAAGTTATTTGCAATGTGGAATCTGAAATCACATCAGTTAATTTTTTCTACTCTGTCACATTTAAATCCATTGGCCTGTCTTACACTTTGAATGTGTCTTTTATCCATGCATGATTTTGTAACATCACAATGCTGCTCATTGGGAAAATATTGGTTCACTGAGTAACAAAAACTTCTTCTAAATGTTAAACATTTCATTCTACAATATCAAAATGTCACATTTGTTATCACCACCAGTCTCATCAGAAATGTAAATCTTCAAGTATTGGTAAACTGGCAAGCTCACGGTGGTGGAAACAAGTTTTCCAGAAGTCTTATTTATACTTGAAAGTCTGACTTTTATCTTCACCAATAAATAGTTGTTTCCCTTGAAGTGACAGGCTTACTATGTTCTTTTTCAAGAAAATTCCCTCCCAAGTTCTAAATAACCGTTGTCAGTTCTTCTTTCAGGTAAAAATGTTGTTCCATGTAAAAAGTGTCTAGTTTAACTCACAGCTTAAACAAAAGCACAAATTATTTTTCTCAAGACTGTGATCATACCTCCATGTGCAGCAGAAGTAGTTTGTGTACTTGCTGTTTCATCAGCATAGATGATTAGCTAGACATGTACTCAAAGGTTGAAATAATTTTTACAGCTTTATCAAGGGCATTCTTATGTGGAAATAGCTTTTAAAGTAAAAGTGCAGAATATAATGACTACTGGTTTACTTTGGTACTACTGCCTTATTCGTGCTTAGGCACTGCCCCCCAGAGCAAATGTCAACACAGTATAAAGGTCAAACAACATCTTAGTATTGCCATAAAACTAGTTTTGACCCCAAAGATAACCTGAAAAGATATCTGGGACCCTCAGGGTTTTGTAGATTCAGGTTGAAAACCACTATTCCATTTTACAGACAATTGTTAAAAGTAAATCAAATAGCCTCCTAGTTTTCAAACTTTGTGGTGTGGCATACACAGACTTCACAGTCTGGCTCTTTGAGGTTATGTGTACAGTCCCATCAGTTACACTGTTCCATCCTACAGCCTAGCTGCCAGCCACACCAGACTTCCTTTTATCCGTTAAAACCCCTCATTGTACATGCTACATGCTCATTGGTGTCCTCTGACCAAAATGCATCCCGACATCTTCCTGGGAGCTCTTTGATTCTTTAAGACTCAACTCAGATGTCATCTGTCTTGTGCTGCCTTCTTCACTCTCTCAGGCAGAGTTACCCCTATTGTGTTCTCTTCCTCCTTCCTCCACCCGCTCCCCACAGATCCAGTGGAATGGTGATGTGTTTCCTGTGTCCCGCTCTGTTTTGCACTGGGAACCTTGCTACCTCCCAACAGTGACCCTGCTTTTACAGTATTTTTATACACAGTAACCTGTCACATTGGCTCACACAGAGCAGGTGTTTCTCATGTTTGATGTATGCTGAGCAACTTGAAAGGAAAAGCAAAATTTTTGCAAGGCTGAGCTCTAGCTAGTTGACATTTTCTTGTGAACTCCATGTGAGGGTATATTTATTCTTTGCATTTATTGATATCTGTACTTAGGTCACTGGTAACCTTAAATAGTTCCCTTTCAAAATCCTTTTTCCTTCACAAATATATTTGAAGTTTTGTCATTTGATGGGAAAAGTCTGATTTAATCAGTAAGGCAGGAGTTTCACCTAAAAATCAGGTGGAGAAGATGACGCTCTACAGAGAACCCATTGATATGAGTACTTACGACTGAGCCAGGAAGAGTGGTTCATCTTCTGTCTATGTAAAATTTTGATAATATTTTTTTGTAGTAAAACAGAAGAGACCAAAGCATCTTCTGGTTTTATCAGCATGAGAGTTGGAGCCCTAGAAAAACTCTACTTGTAAGAAAGAAAGATAATAACAATTAAGCCAGGTTAAATAATGCTGCACTCTTTTAAAGACCACTAATGCTTACTATTAATATCCCCATGGAGGAGGCAGAAAAGAGATAGTAATAATAGTCTTATAGGTGGCAAGTTGGAGGGACAGAGCAAAGGCCTTAGGTGTCCTGCTCAGTGCTGCACTGGGAGCTTGGGGGTGGGGGTAGGGGTTCCCTGATAATATTTTATGCTCTTGTGTTACTTAACCTATTCCCATAGGTTGCCTCATTCCCTGGCTGTGCTGTCCCTGACATAGCAAACAGCCAGCCAGTACTTTACAGTCTTCTGAGTCATTACATACACATATCTTTGGAGAAATCGTCAAAAGACTTCCATGAAACTTGGTCTAGAATAATTGGCCACTTTGTGCAGTATATATTTACTTAAAAGTTTCACTGGGAACCGTGGTTTTCTTTTTTCAAGGTAGGTATTTACAGGCGTTCACATTCATTCCAGAAAGAGACATCTGCATTGAGTTAAAGAGAGAGAGAGAGAGAGAGATTAGGATATCGGCTTGTTAATTATGAACAAATAAAATAGTAATCTGGAAATCAGTATGTTTTTGGTCAAACAGATCTCCAGAAAGAAAGACCTTGCAGAGCCCACTGAAACTGCAATTTATATTTTAAAAAAGCATTCAATGTAGGCATGCAGGTTCTTCTATTTACTGTTTAATTTTTTATAAGTTCCATTTATTGATAAGTTCCAGCTATTAATGTAATTTGTAGTGGGCAGAGTAGATGTTCTTTTTCTCTAGTGCTTATCTCTGTAAGAAAAGTCCATGGCTTATATAAATTTATAAATAACAAAGACTCTAAATCTAGATTGCTTGCTCCAGTTTGATCTACTTCCCGGGGATGAGTTGTCTGCGAGAGCCTCCTCAGACAGAGAACTCGGTATTTATATATTCACACAGGCATCGTTTGTTAAATGCTAAGGCCAAGAACCTATAAGAAATCCAAAGAAATAAGTGTCTTGCTCCAGGAGACTTGTAAAACAGGCACACAGATAATTAGGCTAATTGATGGGTCCTCTTGGTGTAGTATGAGTGTTAACGGAGTCCTAATAGAGTCAGAGGAAGTACAGGCCATTTTTTTGTTTAAACAAATCAATTTTATTGATACATATTAATAAAGCATACAGTTCTTCCAAAGTATGCAATCAGCGGTATTTGGTATAATCACATAGTTGTGCTTTTATCACTTCAATAATTATTAGAGCATTTTCATTATTTCTATCATCAACATAATAATAAAAAACAGACAAGAAAATTCTTCACCTCTCAATCTATGTCTCCCCTACTGTACATAGCTGCTATTTCTGGCTATTATATGATTATTTATTTATTTATTAACCAGTTTTATTGAGAAATAGTCAAATACCCTACAATCTATCTAAAGTGAATAATCATTGGCTTTTAGTGTAATCACAGTGTTGTGCATTCGTCATCACAAAAAATTGTAGATTTATTTCATTACTCCGAAAAGAAAAACTGCACATCCCTGAGCATGCCTTCCCTAGCCCTACAGAACCACTAATCAAATTTCAACTTACAAATTGATTTATGTTTACTTTTTATATAAATGGAATCATACAATATGTTACACAATATGTTAAATTCCTAGTAATGCAAACATGCAATATTTGTCCTTTTCTTTCTGGTTTGCTTCACTCAACATAATGTCCTCCAGGTTCATCCTTGTTATCATATGCTTTATGACTTCATTTCTTCTTACCACTGCATAATATTCCATCATGTGAATAGACCACAGTTTGTTTATCCATTCATTGGTTGATGGGCACCTGGGTTGTTTCCAACTTTTGGCAATCGTGAATAACACCGCTATAAACATACGTGTACAAATGTCTATTGATGTCACTGCACTCAGTTCTTCTGGGTATATACCCAGTAGTGGTATTGCAGGGCCACATGGCAAATCTATATTTAGCTTCTTTAGGAATTGCCAAACAGTCCTCCACAGTGGCTGTACCATTCTGCATTCTCTACATCCTCTTCAACACTTATAGTTCTCTTTTTTAATAGTGGCCATTGTTATTGGTGTGAAATGATATATCATTGTATCCCCTCCCCACCACCAGATGTTTCCCTAGTCTGTTTGCTTGATTTTTTTGCTCGTTGTTTGTGTTTCTTGTCTGCTTGTTGTTTTTGCTCATTGTTCATTGTTTTTTGTTGTTGTTGTTGTTGTTGATTGTTTGCTTGGTTTCTTTTTTTTTTTCCACTTTAGGCGGCACCCGGAACCCAGGATCTGCCACATGGGATGTGGGCGCTTAACTGCTTGAGCCACATCCGCTCCCTGCTTGTTTGGTTTTTTTTTTCTCATTTTCTTGCTCATTGTTTTTGCTCCTTGTCTGCTCATTGTTTGTCGTCTTTTTTTTTATTTCAAGATTTATTTTATTCATTCCCCCACCCCTTTTTGTTTGCACTCGTTGTCTGCTCTCTGTATCTGTTCATTGTGTGCTCGTCTTCTTTTTTAGGAAGCACCAGGAACCTAACCTGGGACCTCCAGTGTGGGAGGGAGGAGCCCAATGGCTTGAGCCACCTCTGCTCCTGCTTGTTGTATCTCTCATTGTGTTTCCTCGTTGTGTCACGCTGGTTTTTTTGACTGAGGTATTAGGGGAGTTTAAAGGCTTATCTGTTTTTGTGTAGATGGGGAAGAACAGGAGAGCAGCATCAAGGTCATGGACACAGCCAGATGTGAGATCTGCAGGAACACAATAAGTTGACTTGTGGGGGCCGGCTGTAACCCAATTGGTAGGGCTCCGGTTTACCACATGGGAGGCCCCGAGTTCGGTTCCTGGGGCCTCCTCGAGCGGGCAGACCGCCTTGAGAAGGTAAGCTGCCGCGGGCAGGGCAAGCCGCCGCAAGCAGGCAGGTCGCCGCACGGTGAGCTGACTTGGCGGGTCGCCGCAGCGGGGGGAGACAAGCAGACACAAAAGAACGCAAAAATGAACACAGCAAGAACAAGCAGAAAGGGGGGGGGGATATATAATAAATTTTTTTTAAAAATCTTAAAAAAAAATCGTTGACTTGTGTGAATGCAGTAGAACAGTCTTGCAAGCAGAGGTAGTAAAAATAGTGCCATGCTTTTCTACCCGAGTCTCATCTTCGAGCCAAATGCTCTTTGTCCAAATGGTGCTGGTATTTCAGCATGCCTTTTGGGTGGGGATTGTTCAGGGACACTTTAAGTTCAGTCCAAATTAGGCACTTGGGGGTTGGCCAGGAAAAATCTATAAATATCTGTCTTTTCTTACTTCTTTCCCTTGTGCCTCATTGAAGAGGCTTTTTTCTTTGTTTCTAAGTCTGACTCCTCTGTCTGTGTTCCCAGGCCTATCTTGGTCTTTTTAAGGAAGTACTTCTCCATAAAACAGCTTGACATTTGGATGCTCAGCAGCTCCTTTAGTCTTAATTTCTGGGGTAGTTACCTACCTTCTGCAATTATTAGAGAACACCAGAAAACTTAACTTTCCCTCTCTCTGCTTTCTTGTTCGACAATATAAAATATTTCCAGCAGAAAGCATGGTGGCCTGACTCAAAGCAAAGGCATTTATTTATTTATTTTTCAAATCTGACTTGGGTCACAATTCACTGTAGTTACTTGTAGGCTGAATACTACTACTTTAAAAATAATTTTTTTAAACAAATCAGTTTTCTGGTATGTATTAATAAAGCATACAGTTCATCCAAAGTGTACAATCAGTGGTATTTGGTATAATCACATAGTTGTGCATTTATTACTTCAGTCATTATTAGACCATTTTCATTATTTCAATAATATCAATAAAAAACAAGTAAACAGGAAAAATTTATCTTTAAACTTCTTTTTAATGAGGCAAAAATATAATGATAAGATAAAAATAACAGCAGCCACTACTTATATAGTACTTATGCCACAGGCACTATACCAACTACTTTGCATACACTATTCATTTATTTCTTGTAACAACCTTTTTCTTTTATTATTTGTCTTTATCATTTTTATCTCCATTTTATAGGTGAGAAATTGAGGAACAGTGGGTTAAGTAACTTGCCCAAGGTACTCTGGCTCCAGAGTTCATCCTCTTAACCACTGTGCTAGATAAATAGAATATTTGAGCCTGCCAGTCTTCCCTTCACTTCCTTTGATGCTTACTGTTTGAGATATCTCTGTTTGTATGTACTGAAATAAGGGGTCACTTCCCCCTCTTTAAATATATTTTTATGATAACATCCTTATAAAACAAATTCTCATACTTTAATCTGGGCTAAGCAGAGTTATGCTGTACTTCCTTAAACTTGTTCAGAACATTAATATATCTGGTCTGGTTGAATAAAATTACCAGAATACAGTGCTCCAAATGGTAGATTCTGAATGAGCAGAACCAGGTTTATTCCTTTGGGAATGAGTGACTGCCCAGATTGACCTGACAGTGGTGTTGAAAGGTAGGTTTTTTTAATGAAGAGTTTTTCCCTTTTCCCTTTGCTTTGTCTTTTGGACAGTTGATGAAAAGAGCAAGTTATACTTGTATATTTTCTGGAAGGCATGACTGTACAGTGGTGTGTGTTTGCTTGGAGGGATGAGAGAAGTCTTCCATGGGAAGCTGACTCATTTTTTGGCTTGTCTAACAGAGTGACTATGCTAGAGCTGTTCTTTTTGCCATGAAGTAAAAAATAAGAATAAGTGGAGCAATTTCCTAAAGTAATACATTTTCTTTTTATATATGCTTCAAAAATGTCCTAAGGTTACAGTTATTTAGAATAGGAGTATTCATGTCTAGCCAGGATTTTTATCCTTTAAATTCAGAAATTCTTTTAGATCATTCAACGTTTGTATATGTAATACTGGCAAAAAAATTTTTAATCTCATTTAATACCTAAATTTTGTCAGCCATTGATGAAAACATTTTAGGATATGAATGAGGTGGTGGGCTAAGACATAATCAGTTAAGTCATCTAGACTTTGGATGACACTTGT
>PVKH010024850.1:0-13539 GCA_004027955.1 Chaetophractus vellerosus | reverse complement strand
TAGTGATTTTCTGTTGTCATATATAGGAAAACAAACTACATAAATATATGCATATGGAATTCAATTGATTTCAACATTTCTATTTCTCCTTGGTTAAACATTTTTTACTACTTGAGAGAGACAAATTATGTCCATATAAGTTACACTTTCAATAATTGGTCAGCTTTAGAACATCTTTATTCTAATGCCAGAAATCCAGTAAGATTAAATTCAGTAATTTTACTTTTTTACTTCTGAATTTAAAAAATTATTATTATTTTTTTGCCTTTCATACCTTCAGCTTCACCAATGAGGAAGAAAAACATGTTCATCATCATGAACCTGAATGTCTACAACTTTGTAGTTCAAGTCCATTACTTAAGCTTAAATATTGAACAAAAGCTAATACAATCTGAAGCAGGCTAGATAGGGACTCAATAGATGGATCTGGAACCTGGCAAGAAGTCCACGTGGACATGGATACCTCCAAGATGGCTGCTGGAAGACCCCCACAAGATTCTGCCATTCGGAATGAGATTTCCCGGAAGCCAGGAGGAGCCCCGGAAATTCTCCAGGGACCTTATCATTGGGCCCTCCTGGGGGATTGATGGGTGGGAATCACTCAAAACAGTAAGCAGCTAGGACTGTTCCCATGTCCTTAGCAAAGGGCAGAATAATTAATGGTTTAAAAAGCAAGTGCAAAGGCTGAGCTCCCTCTCTCTTGCCTTCTGCGCCCTGCTCATGCCGTGTCCCCCCACATGGATCAACACGCAAGTGAAACCTGGGCATTTATAATCTTTAATGGGCAATTTTAGTCTGTAAATCAGCCCTCTTTATCACTCTTCAGCCCTGTCATCTCTCTCTGGGTCCCAGGATCTGTTATTTTCTCCCATTTCTCCTCTCTCCCTACCTTAATAAATTACTGGCCTAATCAACATGGCATGCTCTTAAAATTCATTTCCTGCAGGTTAGCCAAGGACCTAGACAAAATCCAGTTACAAATCTTTGGGAGGAAACAGGACTCTGAAGAAATACGAGAACAGAGTCCTGAAGAAAATTCTAAAATCCTCATAGGAGAGATCATGGCTTTAACCAATTCACATTCCTGAATATTAATTTTGCTCATATTAAAATTGTAATTCTTAGAGTAAGAGGATATGACAGGGGAAGAGCTTTTGGCTCCTTCGTACTTTTAATCAGATATGTTGTTGCTGTTTCTTTTATTAAGTATTTTCTGCAAAACAAACTTGGGGTGTGCTGGCCACAGACCTCAAGCTCCATCTTATGAGTAACTATAGATTAGTTCATATGAAGCCTAATCTGTCTTTAGCAATACTGGATAACAAAAATTCAGGTATGTAGGAAGGCACTGCCCTTTGTCCAACGTGAATGCAGTGTGGGCAACACCTCTTTTACCATTTTGAACTTATGCTCAATTTCTTCTTGTGTCTTTTTCCTTTTGGGAAAGGGTAGGGAAAGAGGTCAACTCCTATGTGCCAGATATGGGATCAGGTGTGGGAGATTCAATGATAAACCAGAAAAAATGAACAGTAACCAAAAGAGAAAGGTTAGCAAACAGATATCAACCAACATTCTAAACTCCACAGGATTTAAAAATAAACCTAGGGACACTCTAACTTATTTACCATCCCTTAAAAAAAAAGTAAGGAAAAGAAAAAAGAAACCCTAATGGCCAATAAGAGATAAGAAACTATTTACATATTCTTCTACCAACAGAGTCCCATGCAAATTAAATGTGTAATTACATTTTGATGGCACAGCTGCTCTGGTAGTCTTTCCTCACAGTATTTATTCGTGAATTTCAAAGGTTTCACAAGGAAACCCTGTGAGAAAAAAAGTAAATATTTTGAAAAGGAGCTACAATTTGTCAGCAGTAATCCTTCCCTGGGTAGAAAAAGAAAGGCAAATCTAGGTAGATCAAAGAATTGCGACTTTCAAAAATAATAGCATTACCATGAAATTCAAACTGCTAGCATCATTTTTCCAAGCAATCCCTCTATGCATTCAATTGCGTTGTCATTTAGTACAGTAAGAAGCAAAATGGTCCAAGAGAATTGTTAGCAGTAAGCACAGAGATATTTTGAACAAAGATGGAATTTGATAGCATGCACAAACATGGGGAAACAAACAATGCATTAGTTATCTAGAATTCTGAGACACCTGTTCATCAGAGAGCATTATGTATCTGATAGTAAACTTTTGGGAGGGAGAAGAAAACATGTTTATGGGCATGTTAAAGTGGACGAAAATGTGAACATGGGCTATGAGATTGGAATCTTGATATTGCCACATATGGAGGCTGGAAAGAAATCATAAATAATCGCTGTAAACTACTTAACCATGGAATGTGGACATTGTGCCATTCGGGGTTCTGCCATAGGTCCACTGACTTCCTGGTGGCATATAATCAGGAAATCTCTTTCTAGGCAGGTCAGGAAGATGTTCCCTAGTGCTGAAAAAATGATGGTCACATAAGCAACAACAGAATACCAGTTAACAAGGAGATGAGGATCTGATGGCCAGATTTTCCACGGCCAATGCACCCAATAATGAAACACAGCTGTACCAACCTTGGAAGATGAGCAATCCTTCACAGAGGAGACAGGGTTTTCCGGAGACCAGTTTAGGTTCTTAAATGATGGATTAAACCAATTTAAGGGTTAGTCCCAAATATTATAGCCTAACTTAAAAGGAATCTTTACATTCCTGATTTGTCAGTACCATTACCTCCTCAAGATTATATGAACACATGGAGGGCAGAGAGACCAGGGCTGGGCACAGAGTAGACACACAACGAAAGGTAGATATTAGTAATATTAATTATTTTACTATTATGACTGTTTTTCTTACTAGAATGACAATGCATTTTTATCCCTCCATGAGAATTGTGAGCAGTAAGCACAGAGATATTTGATTCAAAATTCCCTCTAATATCATCCATTTCACATTGTTCTCTATCATTTTTAAAGACATGAATTGATATTGAGCCCTTTTCTCTAGACTTAAAACTTGTTGGAGACACAAGCAGACATCCAATTATACTGAGAGGGAAAATTTATTACAGTTCAGGAGAGGAATTTAACTGTATGGTATTCCACTAGTAGGAGATGTCAGCATTTTCTTGCAGGTAAATAGTTTCATCAAAATGCTATATTGCTTTAATTCTGTTATGTCATCAAATTTTGGGCACATCATCAGTTTAACACAACTTTTTTTTCCTTCCTGGGGAAAACACTCCATTAAATGTACAGATTAATTGTAAATCATATTCTTATTCTAGAAATATTCTAAGATAAACTATGTATTTTTAAAGTTAAGAAAGTTGATAGTAACTTACGAGCACAAAGTACTCAGACTCTTACATGCTTTCATGCTGTTAATGTTGATAGAGTCATAATATTACAAGAAAAATGTTAGCACAGAACCTAATAACCCCCATTTTATTAATGATAGCTCTCGCGTCTTCAATCTTTAGTTTACTGCAAGTTACTCTTTAGTTTACTGCTGGTAACATCTAGAAGGCTACTAATCAAACAAGACTCAATTTCATCATGTTTAAAAACATAAGTTCCATAAGAAAACTTCTTCCAGAAGTAGCTTCCAATATTATAGGAACAAATAAAAGTGATGCATTTAGCCTGGTGCTTGGCTATGTCAATTTTTCATTGTCAATAAGGTTACTAGTAACAGTTTTAAGGTTTATAAATGACAGCTTTTGTGAGGTTTCACATGGATAACTTTGCATTGATATGCAAAGTCTTGCTAATTTCAACCCATCACCTAAGATGTACATTCTTGACATATTGGGGTATAGACCATAATCATGAAGCAGGAAGAATCTAATGGGCATGAACCTCAAAAGCAAAACCATGTCTTTGGTCTCATGGTAACAGTTACACGAGCTGCTGAATAACCTCCAATATTACTATTTTTAATTTAATCGTACTATGTTTTAATTTGCCAGGAATTTTTAGGTTTTCAGAATATTTTCATATATTTTGTATTTTCATATACATTAATTGAATGGATCCTCTCAACAAACTCAAGAGCCAAGAAGTGCAGGGATTATAAACTTCACTTTACAAATGAAGGAAGCCAAATTAAATGAAGTTAAGAAAATTGGCCACTGTCATATAGCTAGTGATGAAGCTAAAATTGATCCCAGAATTTCTAATGGTTATTCTTCTGACCCTCCCCCCCCTCATTTTATGTTATTATATTCCCTTGATAGACTCATTTGTTCTATAACAAATACTTATTTCCTGTCCACCAAGTGGTAAATCCTATTAAAGAATCCAGGGCTACAGGGCAAGAATCAAAGCTTCTGCCTCCATGGAACCTCCATGGAGCTAGTAAGTGGGGAGAGCTAATGTTGAGCCTTATATGATCTTCATCTGCACACAGACATGTTATTTTGGATAAAATTGTGGTGGCCCACCTATGCCAGTTCGTTATTAAGCATTGAAAAAGTCTTTTATCAATGTCTTGATTTAAGAAAATCTCCCTCAAGTGCTTGGTGGAGAATCAAAGGTTCTGATCACAATGGCAATATAACACATGAGTCTCTGCAGTACATGCAATTTAGGGACTGGGGGACAGAGAGAAAGGAGAGAGAGGAGAGCAAAAGGAAGAGGAAGAGGAGAAGAAGGAAGAGAAAGAGAAGTGGACACCAATGCTGAACAAACATTTCTTATATGGGTAATATAGATCAATTGACAAATATGTATTGAACACTCTTAGTAAAATAAAATGGCCACCTGCACTGGGTATTGCTGGGATGAGACCACTTTCCAAGAAGGGTTTTTTCCAGAATACAAAAACAATTGACTTACAGGGTTTTTTTCTGAGAAAATGCAACATACCCTACAGCGGCTGATAAGCAATACCTGGTGGTAAAACTAGTTTAAGTCCAGTAGAGATAGCTTCTGTGATTGGACAAGAATACAGTACTAATAATGTATTTCTGCTCTCCACTTTGTAACACCACCATACATAAAATGGAAACAATGTCAGCCAAACAGAAGATTCCCTCACTTGCTTCTATGTTTTCCCCATATGAGCTTCCCTTTTCTACTTCCTTGTCAAAGCTCTCTTCTACTTTTGAACGAAGTTGCTTGATGCATGAATCAGTTAATATAGCTTTGAGAGCCCAAACTGCATGAAAAGCTTTTTCTTTCATCAGAGCTTACCCCAATCAAGTCAGCTAGGTTCACGAGCACAGAATCTGTTCACTGCCCTTGAGCACACAGTTAGATATACTGTCCCTGTATTTGGGGAGCTGACAACAGAGACCCTTAGACAAACAAATAAAAAATAAAGCAATATTTTACAAAACGTGGAAAACTCAAAAGATGGGTCTTAATTGAATTACAGAGTAATATAGGAGAAGGGTGAGCTCACTGACTCCTGCTACCTGTTGGGTCCTTCACTGTAGGAATTATTTCATTATACCCTCCTGGGAACTTTATGTGATAAGCACTGTTTGTACATAAGGTATGGAAAAACAAAAGGCAGGGTAAGGGACTGTATCAGTCAGCCAAAAGGGTGCTGATGCAAAATATCAGAAATCTGTTGGCTTTTATAAAGTGTATTTATTTGGGGTAGAAGCTTACAGTTACCAATCCATAAAGGATAAGTTACTTCCCTCACCAAAGTCTGTTGTCACATGTTGGAGCAAGATGGCTGTCGATGTTCAGCTTTCCTCTTCCTTTTAAGGCTCCATGGTGAGGCTCTCTAGGCTTTGTCTCTCTCCCCGGGGCTTGATTCTCTCCACAAGGCCAGCTGTGAACTGTCAGGTGAACAGCTCATCTCTTTTCCCTGGACCATCTCTCCTTTCTTATGACCAAGGTCCTCTGTGTGCTACTTCCCAGGACTCCAGCTCAAAAACTCCCAACTCTGTCCTTTTCCATGTCTTTTCTTTGTGAGTCCCTGCCGACCAAGGGGCAGGGACTCAATGCCCTATTGACATGGCCCAATCAAAGTCTTAAACATAATTTAATCAATTAAAAGTCATACCTCTGATAGACCAGTTTACAACATAATCCAATAACTAACTTTGGAATTCATAAACAATGCCAAACTGCTATACTCCACCCTCTAAATTCCAAAAAGACATGACAATATTTTTAAAAAAACCTTAAATCAGTAACAATACTAATTCCAAAATCATATCACAATCAGTTCAAAGAAATAGTTTGTTTTGAGGCAAAGCCCCTTCCGGCTGCAGACCTGAAACTTACAAAATCATTTATCTGCTTCCAGTACACAAATGGACAGACAAAGGATAAACATTTTTATTATCATTGGATATCAAAGTCTGAGAGTCATTCTTAAAACCAATGGTTTCTTCTCCTTGGAGGCACATGGGGTCTCACCCTTTCCACAGGCTTGCCCAATGGCCATTTTCTTGGTTCCACCCTCATCCAGCATCTGGGTGGTGACTGAGCTCCAGACCTCACCCTCCAAGAGCATTGGGTAGATTGCCACATTTTACCCAATTTTTGGTTAGAGTCTTAACCTCCCTAGTACAGTGAAGTGAAGACAACATCCTCCCTAACCTTTCACATACAGGCTCAATCCTCTCAGAGCAACGAGTTGACTACATGGGCTCCCCTAATTCCTGGGGGACAGGAACACCCCTGTCAGATTTATGGGGTGGTGATCTTAGCTGCACTAATTCTTGAGGAAAGTGCTCCACCCTCTCTGTACCCTGAGGCAGCAAAACTCTCCCTGAACATCAGGTGGGAACATCCACCCTCTTCAACTGCTGGGGCAACTTCACTCTCTCTGTGCAAATGGATGGGGTTCCACTCTTGGCCCGAGGAGATGTATTAATTCCAGATCCAAGCTTCCATGGTTTTCCGCTTAAAGCTGTTTCTCCTTCAATCTCTTCCTTCCATTTCCCTTTTAGTCCAAACTGACAGGGAATTTGTTCCTACAGCTCTCTCAAAAAGTTTGTTAGTTTAGATTGCAGGAAGCAGGGCTCCAAGCCATCAGATAGTAATGTTTTCCAAAAATCTTTCCTAGATAACTGCATCTTCAATCCTGGTTTACAAGTTCCAAGTTTAGTTAAGTCCTCAAATGGAGCACTATTTTCTGGGAGCTTGATTTCCAGAGGCTTGGAATTTGTGGAATCAGTTTCTGTTTTCTATGTGCCCAAAAGTTCAGTCCTCAGCATATTTCTCTCATGTAGCTTTTTGCTATAAGCTGCAAGGAGAAGCCAAGCTGCATTCTCTGGGTTTACTTTGGAAAATTCTTCAGCTAAATGCCCAGGCTCACCATTTTCAAATTCTGCCTTCCATAAAACATCCGGAGTCAATCTTGCTTTGTTTTCTGTGACTTTAAAACATGGATCACCTTTCCTCCAGTTTCCAATAATAGTTTCATAATTTACTTCTAGGTCCTCATAAAAAGTCTCTTTAGAGTCCATATTACTATCAACAGTCTCTTCAAAGTAGTGTAGGTCTTTTCTACAAAGCATATCACAATTCCTCCCCAAAATATCCCTTACCCATTTATAAAACTGTTGTGGCATTTTGGTAATTGCAAAAGCACTTCCCCACTCCTTGGTACCAAATTCTGTATTAGTCACTCAGAGGGGTATTGCTGCGAAAACGCCAGAAATCTGCTGGTTTTTATAAAGTGTATTTATTTGGGGTAGAAGCTTACAGTTACTAGGCCATAAAACATACGTTACTTCCCTCACCAAAGTCTGTTGCCACATGTTGGAGCAAAATGGCTGCCAACATTCAGCCTTCCTCATCCTTTTAAGGCTCCATGGTCAGGCTCTCTAGGCTTTGTCCCTTTCCCCGGGGCTCGATTCTTTCCACAAGACTACCTGTGAACTGTCAGGCAAATGGCTCATACTTTTCCCGGAGTCTTCTCTCCTTCCTCACAACCAAGCTCCTCTTTGTGCTTACTTCCCGCAGTTCCAGCTCAAAAACTCCCATCTCTGTCCTTTGCCATGTCTTTTCTCTGTGAGTCACTGCCCACCAATGCTCTACTAATCATAATTTTATCAGTTAAAAGTGATACCTCTGACAGACAGTTTACAAACATAACCCAATAACTATTTTTGGAATTCATAAAAAATGCCAAACTGCTACAGGGATGCCCTTGAATTGGAGCTGGAAGGTAAATGGAAGTCTTTCAAAATCCAAGGTCCATCTTAACATTAATCATCCATCAGGAAGCCCTGGTTGCCCCCTGGAAGAGACATATTCCAATGGTTCTTAACCACCTCCCAGTAAGATTGCATTTAAGAGCAGGGGATTGGGCTTATTACAAGGTAGAATGGAGATCAAGTAGTGCCTTTCAAAATTTGATGTGCACACAAATCACCTAGGGATTTTGTTAAATGCACATTATGATTTAGTAGGTGTGAGTCTAGAGTCAGTAACTACGGCAAGCTTCCTTATACTGGTACTGCCAGTCTGGGACCCATACTTTGAGTGGCAAGGAGTTCAAAGGAAACTAGGCAAGACCTGTTAGTAAAGTGAGTGTCCAGAATTGCAGTGTCTTGCACAAGCATCTCAGTCCATCTAAAATTTTTGACGAACGCTTTAAGGCTGAAGTTAAGATATTTACCTTCAAAATAAGTCCACTGGTCCTGCAGAACAAGTATCCAAAGAAGTTTCTGGGTTTTGTGTCTTTGGGTAACTCCCTTTGTCTTGGCCTCTGTCCTGAATGTGATCTCTCCTTCTCCATAAGCTATTGCCTCAGTCTCTGTATCTTTCTTGTAATCGTGCATGGCTTTGAGCACAAAGCAGAGTCTGGTCTCTCGGTCCCCATTCTCTTCTTTTAATGTCTTCTCAATCTGCATCTTTCTCGGTCTTTATACGGCTTTTTTGTTTCTGTCTTGCTTTCTACTTTTCATTGCTTCTTTCTCTCCTCTTGCTCTTTCTATTCTTAAATAATAATAGTTAAAACATCCTTTTGATTCATCATATTCATTGAACAAAGTGACATGTCTCTGTTGTTTATTTAAAGGCTGATAGATGTGAGATATCTTTATTTTAAAAAATTAAATTGCTATCTGCTGTTGGCTTACATTTTTGTTGTTGCTTTTCTTTGTTTGGTTAATGCAGATGATCCTTAACTGATTTCATTCAACATGTAATTTGTTTTTATAATCTCACATGATGTGTGCTCTATGGCGGAGACTGGCAAACTTTTTCTGCTTAGGGCCGGATATTAAATGTTATGCTTTGCAGGCACATGGTCTCTCACAACTAGTCAGCTCTGCCATTGTACCACAAAAGTGGCCATTGAGAATATGGAGGTAAATAAGTGTTAACTGTGCTTCAATAAATATTCTTCTACCAAAATAGGAGGGCTGGATTTGGCCCTTGGGCTGTAGTTTGCAGAATCCTTACATTTGAGGCAGAAAATAGTTTTTACTCTTAAGTTCTTGCCAAGTTATCAAGATTAGGCAATAAAAGGTTTTAAAAATAGGCATTTGTTTATTTGTTCATATATGAAAAAATTATGTCAGAGCTTTGTTTTTGTTTTTATCTTCTGGGAATTCACTGGAGATTAAAAAGGACAATGTTTCTGCCCTAACAGAGCTCACACTCTATAGGTGGGAGTCAGAAAATAGAAAGCCAATATATATAAATTCAAATAATCAGTGCAATGAAGAATAACAACTAGGACAGTGGAAGAGTGCCTGTTGGGGTCATTGAACTAGCAGTGAGTGACCATGGAAAGCCTCTATGAGGATGGATTGTTTGAACAAAAAGACCTAAAAGATTTACAAGAAGGAGTCATGTGTTTCTTTTGAAGATGAACAAAGCAAGTGCAAAGGACCTGAGACAGAGAGCGACATTGCACATTGCACATCCCCTAAGGCAAATGTGACTCCAGGGTAGCAAGGAAAAAGAGAAGGAGGGGATAAAATCATAGAAGCAGAAGACAGGTCACATAGGATCTTATGGATCATGATATTTAATCCTACTTTGGCCAGGCAGGCACTCTTTGCTGGGGGGTTTTATGGAGAACATGTTAGACTTAGTTCCTGCTTCCATGCAACTTTAACTTCAGATGAAGAAGCAGCAGCAATTGCAGTGACCTGGGCCTGCTTCATGCTCAGGTGACCAGTACACAGGGCCCCCCACTCAGAAGGCTTACAGCTGCTGTTGCCATCTTTAAAATCATTTATGGTTTGTATTAGTCAGGCAAAGGGGTGCTGATGCAAAGTACCAGAAATCTGTTGGCTTTTATAAAGGGTATTTATTTGGGGTAGAAGCTTACAGTTACCAGGCCATAAAGCGTTAAGTTACTTCCCGCACCAAAGTCTGTTGTCACGTGTTGGAGAAAGATGGTGGGTGATGTCTGTGAGGGTTCAGCCTTCCTCTTCCTCTTAAAGGCTCTGTGGTCCCAGCTTCTTCTGATATCAGCTGTAGGCTGGCATAAGGCTTCTCTCTCTCCCTGGGGCTAATTTCTCTCTGGGCTCAGCAGCAGCTATAAACTATCAGGCTCATTCTCTTCCAGAAGCCTCTACTGTACTTAAGGAGCTGTCTCTAATCCTCTGTGTTCTTCTCCTGTGTATTTACTTCCTGGGGCTCCAGCATCAAAACTCAAACTCTCTCCTCTGCCGTGTGGCCAAGGGGCGGGAACTCAACAGCCTACTGATGTGGCCGAATTAAAGCCCTGATCTTAATTTAACCAAGTAAAAGTGAAACCTCTGAATCTAATATGATCTAATATGCCCAGAGGAACAGAACAATTTACAAACATAATCCAATACCTATTTTTGGAGTTCATAAAAAATATCAAATTGCCACATGGTTTTTTGTACTTGTTAACATGGGGCCCTACATTTTCATTTCACACTGGTCTGCACAAATTATATGACTGGCCCTAGTTCTCCTATGGGAAGAATAGGCAGGCTATGAAACTCAGAGCATCTAAATGGATTCCTTGAAAGGAGAAGAGGATGTAAGGGAAGATTTCCCGGGGGGAAAATGGGTAATCTGTTAGCTAACATGAGAGGAGAGGGAGAGAAGAACAGAATCCAGATAAATGGGACAGGGGAAGGAACACACAGGTGAGGGAGAGCAACCGAAAGATGTTCAAAGTAGTCAAAGTACCAGTGAAAATTTGTTTGCAACATTTTTCTGTCTGGTTGTTTTAGTAGAATGACAGTGAAGACATAAACGATCACAGCCTTTTTCTGCCCCACAAAATGGCTGCAATTATGCTGTTGGTGTCTGGGCAAGCATTTTTTTTTTTTGATCGTTTAGTTAATTGCTTGTTTCTTTAATTACTCACACTCCTTGTAAAGCTTTCTTTATGTGTTACAGCTAAGCCCAGAGGAAAACGAAGATTGCAGATAAATTCTTTGAATGTGGATGTAAAATATAGTAATGGTTTTATTTGATGATTGGCATGGGGTTTAAATAGGGTCCTGCTCAGGCTTGGAAAATCTTTTATCAGCCACTGGGCTGTGAATCCTAAAGAATATGAAAAAGCTCACGTTTCTTTCTGCATGAGCAATTTCTGTATGTGTAAATCCCCCTGTAGTAATCATCTAGTACTGATCATATTTTGCAACTGGAAAATGTATTTTAAAACTACAAGGGGGGAATGGAACTCATTATGTGATTCTTAATACCTTCCCTGGTAACTAGTAAAGCCTAAAACCTCTGAGCCTCTTGTTGTAAAAAGGGGGAGGTTTGTGCCTTGCAATTAAATTGTCATGCCTAGGATCTCTAGAAACACAGTTATTTGATAGAACCAAAGCAACAGAATCATACTGCAGATGCTCTTACAAATTTTACTTTATCAATGGCTTTTTGTTTATTAAAAAAAAATATTCCTGACTTTGTGACTTTCTACCTAATTCTACCTGTTAAGGATTGATAAGAATTTAACTGTACCACCAATGGGAAATTGTATTTTTCTCCTTAAATGGTTATCCAAAGTGAGAAATGACAAAA
Source organism: Chaetophractus vellerosus (assembly GCA_004027955.1). NCBI lineage: Eukaryota > Metazoa > Chordata > Mammalia > Cingulata > Chlamyphoridae > Chaetophractus > Chaetophractus vellerosus. Next base: position 1,600 of record PVKH010024850.1, on the reverse strand, counting down.
GCCCCCACCCATGTCTCCTTCTGACACTTCTAGAAGTTTAAAATCCATGGCTCCTGCCAATCTTGCGTACCTATCAGTCCCTGCATGGGAGTGAGGCTTATTGATCGTAGTTTAACCTTAAGCCTGTTCTTAACTGGCATAGCACAGTGTAGGTACTTGATACATGATTGAAAAAATAAATAGATGAAAGAATGAATAAATGAGTAAAGGACCCGTAGCTCAATTCAGTCACATTTGATCATTCATCTCTGATTTAATGGTCTCAGTAATCATCAATAGAAGGTTTCAGGATTTTCAATTATTTTCTTAAAATCTTAACTCCTCCATAGGTGTGGCCATGTTCTTCAGGTAGGGCAATGGGAATGAGTGGAAATAATGATCACCTCTTCCAGACCTGTCCCATAAGAACTTCCCACACAATCCTCCTTGTTCTTTCTCTTACCACTCTGCATTGAAGTCCCATGGATTTTCAATTCCCACTTTACATGGGAGGCCAAGCATTGAGGATGGTGGAACCTCAGCCAGCTGTGGTCCCTCAACAACTGTGTGGTACAGCACCACCTGCTACTATCTGGGCGTTGTCGAAGCAAGGAATAAACAGCTATTCAAGCTGCCACTTTCCTTGAGAAAATTCACCCTGTCCTCACCATGCTTCCTCCCACAAAAAGGTTTTGCTCATGCTATCCTGGTGGTGCATTAGGAACTGGCTGTTCTTTGTTGGAAGCAAAGTGCAGGACATGTCTTGTAGATCTGGTGAGTAACTGTCAACCTCCAAGAACTAAAGAAAACAAAACAAAACAAAAACAATTCTAACCGGCTCCTTTCTTTGATTTCTTGAATGGCAGCTAATGTTCCCATTTTTATCACTGCTTCTGTTTTCCAGTACTCAGCAAGTCAGTCATGACCTTTTGAAGATCCAAGGACCTAGAGCAAGCACTCAGTTAAAATGAATGTGCCATGACTCTGAGCTACTTGGGTGCCCCAATGAACATGGACTTTGAGAATTTTTGTATAAGTTTAGCAGTTCCTTAACAGTGGACTATATTGTCAGTAAGCCTTGCATTAAACTTGTAAAATGAACTCGCCAAGCCTTTAGAAGCCTGGTAATAAAATTGAAGCTTTACTCAAATTTCATTTATCTCCACTTACTGCATTAACAATCACCTCTCTCAGTTTTTTCTGGGTTTCCTAAATGGTCTTTCACATGTGTATACCTGTACTTTTGCCCTGGCCTCCTGGTTGATGCCCACATCTCCTGAAACCACTTGGAAGCCTGAACTTCATCAGTGACCTTGTGGCAGGTGATATCTGTAGTGAAGATCCTCTGGAAAAGTGCTTAACAGTAGGGTCATATAATACCAAGGCAGGAAGGAGCCGGTAAGAGTTGTTTTTGTTTTGTTTGGTTTTCTTTAGTTCTTGGAGGTTGACAGTTACCAGATCTACAAGACATGTCCTGCACTTTGCTTCCAGCAAAGAACAGCCAGTTCCTAATGCCTCATTAAGAATGCTGTGACTTCTTTCTGCTCAGGCAGATTCTGGTTATCTTGCTTGTGAATGAGCATGCTGCTCCTAGGGGCCTGTCTCTGAAGGCAGGAGCTCC
>PVKH010024849.1:0-13538 GCA_004027955.1 Chaetophractus vellerosus | reverse complement strand
TGGTCACTGCACAGGCGCGGCTTTCCCTGCTTGTGGGCGGCTTCTGCTTCCATTCACGGCCGGCTTTCAGTTCGCGGGTGGCTGGCTGCGCTCCATTCGCGGGTGACCTGCCCTGCCCGTGGCGGCTCTTGCCCTGTCCGTGGCAGCTTTTTGCCCTGCCCACGGCGGCTCTGGCCCGCCCATGGCGGCTTGCCATTCTCAAGGCGGTCTGCCCACTAGGAGAGGTCCCCGGGAACCGAACCCGGGGCCTCCCATGTGGTATACCGGCGCCCTATCCACTGGGCTATCCAGCCGGCCCCAATCTTTTTCTTTTATGACTATACTTTTGGTGTCATATCTAAGCTTAAAATCTTGCCTAACTCAAGGTCACAGAATTTTTCTTACTATGTTTTCTTCTAAAAGTTTTATAGTTTTATATTTTCCATTTAGCCCTATAGTCCACTTGGAGTTAATTTTTGTATAAACTATAGCTTTGTCGTAAAATTTGAAATTAGGTAGTATGAATCCTCCAACATTTTTCTTTTTCAAAATTGTTTTCAGTATTCTAGTGCCTTTGCTTTTCCATAAAATTTTAGAATTAGTTTGTCAGAATTTATGAACAACCCTGCTGGGATTTTTGTAATTTTTTTTTTTAAGATTTATTTATTTTATTACATATCTCACCTCCCCCCCGCTGCGGCAACGCGCCGAGACTGGTCACTGCGCAGGTGCGGCTTTCCCCGCTTGTGGGCGGCTTCTGCTTCTATTCACGGCCGGGTCTTGCTTCAGTTCGTGGGTGGCTGGATGCGCTCCTTTCGCAGGTGACCTGCCCTGCCCGTGGTGGCTTTTGCCCTGTCCGTGGCAGCTTTTTTGCCCTGCCCACGGCGGCTCCGGCCTGCCCATGGCGGCTTGCCATTCTCAAGGCGGTCTGCCCACTAGGAGAGGTCCCCGGAAACCGAACCCGGGGCCTCCCATGTGGTATGCTGGCACCCTATCCACTGGGCTATCCAGCTGGCCCCGTTTTTTGTAAATTTATAGATCAATTTTGGAAGAATTAGCAACCTAACAATATTGTTTCTTACAATCTTTGAATCTATGAACATGGTAAATCTCTCCATTTATTTAGGTCTTCTCTGATATCTTGTTAAATTTATATGTAAGTATTTCAATTATTTTGGTTCTATTTTAAATGATGCTTCTCCCTCCTTAATTTTGATTTAAAATTATTTCATTTTAAATACATTTTCATATTGATGTGCATAAAGTAATTGGCAGTGTTCTCTTTTTACCTCTTTAATGTCTGTCACTAGGACACAACTAAGGTAGTGCTGAGAGTATAAATTACACAACTAATTGCTTACTTTAAAAGAAAGAAAAAGTCTTAAATCAATAATCTATGCTCTCACATTAAGAAACGAAAAGAATTGCAAAATAAACCAAAGCAAGTATAAGGAAGGAAATATTAAAGATAAGATTAGAAATCAGTAAATTGTAAACAGAGAAGAATAGAGAAAATCAATGAAACAAAAAGCTGGCTCTTTGAAAAGATCAATAGAATTGACAAAGTCCTAATAACACTGACCTAGGAAAAAGGAGCCAAGAAACAAATTACCAATGTCAGAAATGAAACAAGTAATATCACTACAGTCCTTATAGATATCACAATGATAATAATGGAAGACTACAAACAACTCTGCATATGTGGATTTGCCAACTAGATGAAATGGACCAATTATTCAAAAAGTACTAGCTACCACAACTCACCCAATATGAAACAGATGATTTGAGTGGCCCTATAGCCATTAAAGAAATTAAATTCTTAGTTCAAATTATCCTGAAATGAAATCTCTAGGCCCACGTGGTTTATATGGTAGTTCAGTTCTCAAAGCCTTTCCTATCCTTCTCTGGGTTTCTTTCTTTAGGTCTCTGCAGTTTGGGGTGATCCTGGGACTTGTGTCAGTTCATACACAAACTTAGTAGATTCCCTTCTCCAGCCCTCTGTGGAATTTCCACCACACTCTCTGGCTCCTAGGGTATTACTTTTCTGGTTCCTTTGGCCAGAAATATGGATTTCTCTCAAAGTTTCAGCCCCACTCTCTTACCCCTTCATAGTTCTCTGTGAGTCACAGAGATGCTGCAGGAGAAAAGAGAGAAATGAAAACAAGGGATTTCCACACCGCTTGGTACCACAGGGTTTCTTTTGCTAAGTCCGCCTGGCCAGAGTGGGCTTTCTCCTGGGCTTTCCCATGCCCAGGCTGATGCCACTGTGGTGGCAGGGCAGGCCATAGCTGGGGCTGGCCTCAGGTCAGGACCAGCAGAGATGAGAGGCAAAATAATTTTAAGAAACGAGGATCGCCTCTATACCCTCCATCTATTAGGGACATGTTTTTCTGGTCCTCTGTCAAGAAAAAAGAAGAGTTTCTTTTCGTGTTTTTGTTATCTGAGCCTGCTACACAGTAGGCTACGCTTGGTCAAGGTAGGAAGGACGAGGAAAAAAACAAACCAGAAAACTCACTGCCATACACTCATTCTCCAAGTTTTGACTTCTCTTCCCAATCTGCCTACTACTGCTCTCCGGCAGTTGCTTTTTTAAATTTTTTAAAATATTTTTTATCTTGTTCAGAGTTGTAAATAGTGGGAGAGGCAGGCTAGAATGGGCCTACTCCATTTCAGTCAGTACAGAACTCTAACACAATTTTGAAGCTGTAATGGTTGCCAACCAACCCCTGGTTTAAAGTTGTACAAAGTCCCTGGCAGATTTCCAGGAACAAATCTTATCAATGGAATTTGGGATAATAAATCTTTGATTCTTAAGAATTGGCAAGGGACCAGCTGTATAGCCCAGTCGGTAGGGCGCTGGTTTACCACATGGGAGGCCCTGGGTTCAGTTCCCGGGCCTCCTCCAATGGGCGGACCGCCTTGAGAAGGCAAGCCCCTGCGGGCGGGCAAAAAGGCAAGCCCCCACGTGCAAAGGCAAGCCCCCGCAAGCAAGGGTGAGCCCCCACGAGCAGGTGGGCCGCCACGCCGGTGAGCTGACTCGGCAGGTCGCCCCAGCAGGGGGAGACAAGCAGACACAGAGGAACGCAGAGAAAAATGAACACAGCAAGAACAAGCAAAAGGGGGGGGCTGTATAATAAATAAAAATAAATCTTTAAAAAAAAAAAGAATTGGCAAAATGAGGGGGAAGTGGCCAGAAATACAATCCCCTGTTTACAACAAACTGCTTCTTAGTGAAAATTAAATCATTGTTTTGGGGCTAGGGAATAAAAAAATCAGCCCATGTAGAATTGAGGCAGGTGTCTGAAAAAGTAAAGGAGCTGATTATGCACCAAAGGCTGCACTGGGCCCTGGAGGGCTTCAGTGCTCATTCACGGTGCTACGTGTCTATGACTGTTAGTTGGTAGATGGGCTGGCCAGTCACCAGATGGTACCAGGGGACTATGGGAATAGAGGAACACCACGTTAAAGATTGGGCTGATACTGCTGAAAAATACTGGCAGCTTTTCACTAAATCTTTGCTGTAGTTGATTCTTTGGTTAAATGATCAAAGGATATGTAATTTGATGATGGATACAGCTGAATGGAAAGAATAGTCAAGCAGAATATGGCTCTTCAATTGTTTGCATATTTAGCATAAAAGCAACTTCCCAAAATTTAAATATAATAGTGTCACTCTTTTGACATGGGTGAATGTGAAGAAATGATGAGTTTATGGGGAGAAAAGCAACTGTCCAACTATCTTGCCTTCAACAAAAATGGAATATTCCTTCTGAAAAGGGAACCAACCCTGGATTGGTTATATGATGATCAGCAACAAGCCACAGCGAACTATACACCTTTGACTCAAACAATTGTAGACACTGTGATATGGGGCGCCCCTTAAGCTTGGGTCCCTTATGTAACCCTCATGTTAAGAGGTCAGGAGACCACACATCCTGCCATTGCATATATTTCACGTAGATGGGCTTTACAGTGATGAGAAAAATGTGTCAGCTTTGCACATTTCCAGGTTGCACATTATTGTTAGCTGGAAGAAGAAAAACCACTGGTGCCGAATCAGATGCTGCATTTTAACAAGATCCCCAGCTGAATGACATACACTTTAACATTTTAAAATCCCTTTTGCAAATCTCTGCCTTTTGACTGGAGAGTTTAATCCTTTTACATTTAAAGTCACTACTGATAACACAGGTTTTTCTTCTGCCATTTTGCTATTTAGCCTTTGTGAGTCTTATACCTTTTTTGTCCCTCACTTCCGTTAAAGCCTACTTTTACATTTATTGCTTTCTTGTGTTGTACCATATTGAGTGCCTTCTAATTTCTATCTGGATATGTTTTTAATCTGTTTTCAAAATAGTTGTTTCAGACAGTTCCTACATGTTTAATCGTTGTTTTGATGGAAGAAATGAGTCCTGGAGCTCCCTACTCTACCATCTTCCCCCAAAGTCCCCTGTGGGTAGAAGCTACAGGAATAATTAGGCTTTGCTTGGTGTTGATATTTTAAATATATTATCTTGTCTAAAAGAAATTTTAAAAACCAAATATTATAACCAGAGCCAGCAATTTACGTTTTGAGGCTCCATTTGTCCCCAGGCATGTCTGTTAGTAAATGCCTGAGTGAAAGTTCTAGTAGGGTTGACGGGAACTACATCTGAATCCCCATCCTGGACCCTTTGCCCGCACCTCCCCATCCCATTTTAATTTTACAATTAAAGGACTTTTCCCCCCTTTGTTTCTCTTCTTTATTTCGTTTGCCACTTTAATTCTAACTCTGTGTTGGTAGTATAAAGTATGATCATATAATTGTTTAACTGAAGGGATCTTCAAGATGATCAATTGTACTTCTCTGACTTTAGAAGGGAGAAACCTGTGGCCCAGGAACCTGTGGGTGGACATTAAAATAGTGTACATATTGATATTTGGAATAAAATAAATATTATGACAGAAGATGTGTACAGTTAGTCTCCACTGCGTCTTATCAAATCGATTACTTTCCAAGGTACACGAAGGACTTAGATGAACATTGCCTTTTGAGAAAACCACCAAAGGCCACTGACCAACATTCAGTACAAGTGTGTTTCTGGATATTTTTACTGAAAGCAGCAAAAGTATTTGTTTGTTGAAGGGGAGGAAATTTCTTTGCTTTAGACTGAAAACGTGGGGGTACAGATTTGTCTTAATAACTTTTTTCGTGTTCCATGAGCTCCTTGAATAACATAAAAAGTAATGTTTATGATCTCAGCAGGAATTGTGTGCGAGTGTAGTCACGAATACGGCTTATCTCCGTTACTGCGCAGAGGACCGTCTGGTGCCTGAAAGGGCCTTGGCATAGGCTGTGTGGGCCGGGCCTGTGTCCGTCTTGTTGACAGCTGAATCTTTAAATCTGCCATATGGCTGGCCCTTAACAGATGGCTAATAAATATTTGTATTTGATTGGTGCCTGCTCTTAAGTAGTTTAAAAATCTAACTGAGGAGGCAAACCCTGAAAACCTAACATGCTGATAAGAAAACAAAATGAAAATTCAGACCATGCTGCACTAGTTTTTGATTCATTGCCAAAAGCAGTTTATAGACATTGACATAAAATCACAAGGGAAGAGAGGGCCATGGCCTGGGATGTTGTGGAGAAAATAGACATTTATTGAAAGGATAAGATTTTGATTTGGGTGAGATCGGGGTATGCAGAGGAAGTGGGACAGAATTTGCAATGAAGGGACACAAACGTGAATGAAGCAGGCACAAGGGAGCTGGGGTCACAGAGTCGAATGATTTGGTTGGAGGCAATTGTTTGCATGGGAGTGTAAGCCTGGAAGTAACCGCTGGTGAGACCGACGGCAATGCCGTGGATTTTAGACACTTAAATACAGGCAATTGGGAGTCATTGTTCATCTGCAGGATGATGTGTGTAAAAGTGTCTTAGAAAGATAAATATGGCAGTGGTACACAAGATGGATGGGGTGAAAGCGCTACAGGCAAGGAGAATGCTAAGAGACAAAAGAAAATCAGAAGCAGAACTGGGATGGTGGCAGGTGGATTAAAAAGGGAAGACTGGATTCTAAAGACAGAACAAAGAAAGCATGACAGAATTTAGCTATTGATTAGATGGGATAATTCCTCGAAGCTTCATGCTTTCTGTGCATAACCCAGAGTGACCTCTTTATTCCCTTGCCTTCTGTTACACTGTATTCTCTGGGTTTTAATTTTACATCTTGGCTCAACCCTTTCCTAAATCTTTTATATGGGCATTTTCTTCTATTTAGTCAACTGACTTCGTAGTTAGGACTAAATACAATACGTTAAAATGCTTTGCCTTCCACTCTTCCCTCTTACATTGCTCTTCTAAGAGAAGATTGGGGGCACCAGTAAAAATGCAGAGTCATGCATTGCTACTGCTCACCTGTTAGAGTATCCACAAAGCAAAGTGACTGCTACTGTTACTTTAAAGATGAGAGAGACAAAGTTCAGAGTTTAGGAAACTGAGCCAGAGCCCTAGTAAGTGGCGGAGATGGAAATTGAGCCAGGTTTGTCTAAAGATATGCTCATTCTACTGGATCCCCCACCTCCGTATCCTTTTTCAAGCATTCACAGATATTTAAAAGTGATTTAGTCTCCTTGCAAAGATGTTTGTGTCCTCTAAGCATACTCAGTTTCAGAAATATAAGAGTACCTAAGTCCTACCTTCTAAAAGTCGTATAAACAAGTAAGGTAAGGTCAATGTCAGTTACAATATTTTATTTAAAACATTAAAATTGGTGGTTTATACTTCTATTCAAACAGGGCTGCCTTAGCAGCAGCCTGAAAAAATTTGAGGCCCTCGTTAAACAACCAAGCAGCAATTATCTGTTGATAATATACCTGCTCAAGTCTGATTTGGTACCTGGAGGAAAATATTGTTCCTTCTCTTTTCCCAGATATGTAGACATGTCCTATGGAGCCCTCATTAGGATGAAAGCACAGGCTTTCATTTCATATATGAGACCAACTACTCCTACTGCCCAGCTGATGAGGTACACTCACAAAGGAAAGACGCTAGCAACACGAGGCAATGCATTTAAGTGTTTAACCATCTGTCGAAGCCAGCAAATAATAGAGGCTTTCACCGAGTAGGAGTGGAAAGCCGGGACCCTTACTGGGTTCCTGTGAAGCCCAGGGTCTTCGGTGCTCTGGGGACACATTATGAGGAGGAAATTCCTAGCCACCGGGCTTGGGCCTAAAATGATGAAGCGGATTTGTATAGGAGGGAAAAGAGGCTTTCCTCGCAGGGAGAACGTGGATTGTAGCACAGGGAAAGAGCGATTCCCCTGTGACCTGCAAGGGCGAGGGGACGCACCTGGCTGGAACAGGGGTACAAGCTGCGGAAATGCAGGGGTGAGGGGCAAAAGCCACAAGGCCAGAGAGTCTTCCTTTTCAGAAGAAGGGAAAACAACGCACTACATCGCCGAAGTCTCCATTTAAGTCAAGACTTTGATGTATTCTTAAAAAACACTAAACGGAGAAACACTTCCATTGCCCTCTATAACTGCATTGTGCCTTATTTTTAATTATTGGTTTAATTATTTATTCCACATGTATCCCTTGGACATTGGGAAGAAAAGAGAAATTGGGATGGTTTGTGTTTTAAACTATACGAATCGTAGCAACTATTTATCCACGTCCTGCCAACTAAAGGGAAGCCCCCCCCCCCCCATTTCAAGCCCCAAGAACAGAAGGTTGGCTAGTTACTTTGAAGGACTTCAGTTGATCTTCCTTTTAAAGAATCCTTATTTGGCTCCACTGTGGTACGATGTAACGTTGGGATTTCATGGTTTCCCATCTGTACTGATTTTGGGGGCATGCCTGCGGATTGCGGGTAGTGGGGTCATTCTTCTAAGACAGCGTAGTTGGGAGAACGAGACTACGGTGGTCTTTTGACATGCCACCTCCTATTGGTAAATAACTTCCCACCAACTTCTCCAAGTTCCACCTCTCGGTGGACACGGGCACTGGATGGTGCCAGGCCACGCAGTAGTCACGACCCGCGGCCGGGGGCGCTGAGCAAACGGAGCTGTGGCCTAGGATTCTGGCTCCGCGATGACCACGGGACCCGCTGAACGGGCTGCTTTGTCCCTGCACGCCTTCTGCTTCACGGGATGCTGAAGCTAGCGCACCAGGGCAGCCGCCAGGAGGGACCCGAGCGTGGCGCCCGCCGCCCGAGCTGCAGAAACGGCCAACAGCTGCGCCCCGCGTCCGCCAGGAGGCGGCTGGCGCTCCCCCAAGGTCGCGGCGGCGACAAGCTGGTGGCGGGAGCGAGGACGGCGCCTCAGAACAAACGGACCCATAACCCGACCAGGCCCCGGGGGCCGCAGGCTCGCGCGCCCGCCGCCCACACTGCGGCGCGGGGGCGAGGCACGGGACCCCGGGGGCGCGCGTCCCCCTGCGCGCGCGCCGCCGTGTGTGTGTGAGAGTGTGTGCACGCGCAGGCGCGCGCCGGGGCCGCGGCGCGGGGCCGGGCGGCAAACCTGAGGGGATAAGCCCGCGCCCGCCTCCTCGCGCCTCGCCGCGGCTTAGCGGGCAGCCGGGCGGGGACAGGCGGGGCGCGGGCTGCGCTCCGGGCCGGGACAGCAGTCGGGCGCGGGCCCGCTCGGGCGCTGTGTGTGTGTGTGTGTGCGTGTGTGCGGTGTTTTCTGCTCCAGCTCCCGAGAACAAGGGCAGGCGCGAGGGGCGCGCGCTCGGGCGGGCGTCGCGGACCTCGGCGGGTCGCGGGAGGCAGCTCGCGGCGGGAGGAGGGGACCTGGCTCTCCACCAATCCCCGGGCGCGGGCGGCGGGGCCGGGCGCGGCGGCAGGCTGCGGCGCGCCGCGGAGGGGACCGATGCGAGCCGCTTCTTTCATTCTCCGGGAGGGGTGGGGAGCCAGGGTCCTGCAGGGCCGGGCGGGCGAGCCCGGGGCGGGATAGCGGTCCCGGCCGCCGTGGAAATTTCCAGGGACTTGGCGCGGCGCAGGCAGCGCGCCCGGGGGTGCCCGGCGGCGCGGGAGGCGGGGAGAGGCGGCCAAGGGCGAAGGCGCAGCGCCCCGAGAGGGTCGCCCCGGAGCGACGCCCTGCGAGGGACGCCGCGGACCCCAAGGCTGCGAGGACCCGGCCCGGGCCGGCCGGGAGGGCGCAGAGCCGCCGCTCTCCCGGCTCCCGGAGACCCCAGCGCCCGTCGCCTGCAGGGGAAGCGACCATGGCCATAGCTCGGGACTTGACCCCCGGCCACTTCCCCTAGAACGAAATCTTTGAAAAAGTTGCATTAAAAAAAAAAAAAATCCTTGCGCCGACCTTCGGACGGTGCGTGAGGAAGCAAGAAGGCGAAAGGTGTGTGTGCATGGGGGGGCGGCGGTGGGGGGACCCTCCGCTGCCACTTCCCCAAGTCGTGCTGAGGCTCCGGGCCCCGACCCACCCGCACCCCCCGGAACCCCGGGGCTGCGATGAGCCTCTGCGGGAAGACCTGGCGACATATGTCTAGAGGGGCGATGGCCGTCCTGGCGTGGAAGCTCCCGCGGACCCGACTGCCGGTGGGAGCCAGTGCCCTCTGCGTGGTGGTCCTGTGCTGGCTTTACGTCTTCCCCGTCTACCGGCTGCCCGACGAGAAGGAGATCGTGCAGGGGGTGCTGCACCAGCGCACGGCGTGGAGGAGGAACCGGACGGCCGCCGGCGCCTTCAGGTACCCGCGCCCTCCGCGCTCGCGTCCTTCCCTGCCGGCGCGCGAGCCGGGGACGCCGGCGAGGCCCGCCCCTAACAGCCATCCTCTCCATCCAGCCCTTGTCCTACCCCCTTTCTTTGCCATTGCCACCCGGGAGACTTGAGACAGGCTCCCTTCCCATTCCTTCTTCCTAAAAGATGTGCACAGTCCCGCCTTGCACAGGTGAAGCCTGTGCGCATTTCTCCCCAAGCTGAGTTGCATTTAACGATTTGCTGATGACCGGTGGGAAGGAGAACCCAGGATAACTTTGCCCTTGGTACTTAATGAGAATTTATTCCTTGGGCTCTGCAGACCTTTGAAGCTTAGAAGCAGGTAAAGGGCGACTTCCTGAGGTGAGGGGAACGGCTGGCAGCATAAATCACTAATGAGAGAGGTGACGGTCTGGCAGATCTCGGGCTGTGAAATGGAAATACGCCTTGTGCCGGGAACCCACGGCAAACACAGCTCTTACGGGTGAGGTCCTACCAGGAGCAGAGGACTGTGCATGTTTTATGTTGACGTCTCAGCAATCTTCCAATGACAGGTACATTATCACCATTTTTCTGACCGCAAACTGAGTCTTTAGAAGGCTAAGCTACTTGCCCAAGGTCACGTACCTTGACACGTCAGAGCTGGAATTGATCACGCAAAGCCCCAAAGCTCCCAGATCTTTATCTTGGCATCCTGTGGGTGCTTTCTCCTGGAGGGTGGGAATGTGCTTTAGGTAGGTACTTGAGATCAGAGAGCAAAAAACTAAAATCAGTTGGGAATCAGAACTACAAGGGTCACTTGGAGGTTGCAGTTTTTTCCTTTCTTTTTGGGAATTTCTCATTTTGTCTAAAAATAAGTTCCTGGAGACAGGCAGGGGTTGTATAGTTAGATTGGAAGGAAGGCAGATCTGTTTCCCCTTCCCCTCAGCCTCTCTTGGGCTTTTGAGGCGACACAGCGGGCACTCCGACCGCCGGGATGTGCCCTTTTCAGCTCGACTTGGCCTGAAGCTGCTGCAGTCAGCAGCTCCTGCCAGCGCCGTGGTCTGGGCAGGGAAGGCCTTCCTCTGTTCGGGACAGGATGGCTCCAAGCAGTGGAGGGCCAGATGAGAGCCATCTCGATCGTGCATCACTGCTGTTAGTTACAAGGGTTCAGAAACATCTGTACATTTCTAAAAACTTCTTAAACATATGGTTTTCTTCCTCTTCTCAGGCCTGCTCCTGGAAGGAAGGTCAAAGAGTCGATTTTTTCAGAAGAAGGTTGCTGACTTCTGGAGGGAAGGCTTTTCTTCTCTCAGTATAGAATTCTGCTATCCAATTTTAAAATAACCCCAATCTCTTTAACCTTTTTGTTCCACGGACCTCTTTTTGCCAGTCAGGTGAAAATCATGGACCCCTTACTAAGTCCACACTATATTGTGTATTATTTAATAAATATCACACTTGCCCCAAAATGACCCCACAAGAATAATGTTTCTTTGAATTTCAGTTCAAGCTCACAGACCCCTGGTTAAGAACCCCTGCCTTAGAAGTACATAAGGGGGTTGATTTTCTTGCACCCTCATAGTATTGATTGTTGGACTCTAAAGCACCCAAAAGGTAGAGCATCCAGCAATTCTTTTCTCTAAAGACAGAAATTGCTTTCACCGCAAGTAACATAGGGAAATGAGTTAAGAATTTCCCATTAGTTTGCAATGAGAGTCCCTTATTTTGTATAGGAGGAGGAAAAATGAAGCTCTGTTGGAGAACAGATTTCTTTTTGGAGGACACAATCAAGTGGAAAATGCTTCATATTATGACAAACACAGGCTGATCATCTCTGAGACACATTTGCTCCTTGCTGTTTGCAGCCTGGAACAACGTCAGTGTGTTTGGCTGTCATTTGCTGTAGTCTCTGTATGCAGAGAATTGCTTATTAAAATCCATACCCTATCAAAGCTGCCTAAACACAGAGACCTCAAAGTTAGTATGTTTAAAATTGTGTTAGCGGCACTGTTGCCTATTAAATAGAGGGTGGGCTTCAGAGTAGAATCCTGAATTTTTAAAGTGCTTGGGCCATTACTAAGTAAACAGCGGAGTATCTTTGTTGAGTTGCTCTCTCTTTGAATTTTAACTTCTGTATTTATAAAATGGAATAATAACATCTACCTTGCAGGGTTGTTACAAGGTTTAAATAAAGTATTTAATGCCAAGAGTCTGGCACATTGTATACCCAATAAATGGCTGTTATGATCCACGCTGTGTATGTAACAACTGAAACAAGTCCATGAGAACTTAGAATGTTTCCCTCGCCAATGTTGCAGAGGTTAATGGCATCCCCCTCCCAATGCACTTACATTGACAAGGACAGGGAGTTTTAAAAGAAAGGAAAAGTTTCAGCGTTTATCAAGACAAAGCCTTCTTTTTTCACTCTGCATATTTAATTACATCCATTTTTAAAAAACATCTGCATTGTTAGAATGTGGGCAGTAGTATGTTTGTTAAATATTAGACAGGTCAGCCAGAGAGCCTTTTTATATTGAGACACAACTTTGGCATGAAAGGGACCTCTGCTTCTCTAGTCCAAAATGTCTTGTGCATAAATACAAATATACGCATGCTTTGTTAATGTACAACATGGATTTATATGTGGGATATGTGCACATTTATTCATAAATCGTGGAATGATGTTCATATATTTGTACGAATATATACATGTACACCTACATACAAGTATTTGTAATCAGTCAACCAAGTTTAATGAGTGACTACTATGTGCCAGATATGTGTGAGGCCCTGGGGATGGGGGGTGCGGGGAGAACAGTGAACAGGTGGACAGTTTGCCTGCCCTAAGAGAGCTTATGTCCTATTTAGGGGTCACAGATGGAAATGGATGAGTAAATAAACACGATGAATTAAGATACTGTTAAAAGCTATGAAGGTAAAAGAAAGTGTTTCATTATGTTTACAAGCACAAGAATTTCAGATTTTGTTTTTCTCTCTATGCTTCTATTTACTTTTGTGATTGTTTTTCTTCTCCTAGCATAGAGCAGGATTCCTGGCAAACTGCATAGGAAAAGGCAGTGAAAAAGTTAGCAGAGTTGAAAGATTTTTTTTAACCTCATAGGAAGTTTTCCCAAAATTCATCTGGCAATAGAAAGAGAAATCAATTGACCCTCTCTCCAGAGCATTTTAACATTTGTTGCTTCTGAGTAGTCAAGTAACGTGGGAAAATGTCAAACCAAAGGAGCCTTGTCTGGTGCATTCGATCCCTACTCATTTCCATTCTTCAGACGTGACCCTCAGCTCACAGTTTATGTGCAAGGCACTTGACGGTAACCACGACCACAACAAATTATCAGATGCTTTTCTATCTGGCCCTATGCTAAGTGTTTCCTATGTATTGCCTCATTTTTATCATCATAACAACTTTTTATAAGTGGATAAGTTTTGATCCACACTTATAAAGATGAACATGCCTTGTTGCCTGTCATCAAGGAACTTACCATAATCCCAGGGGAAGGAGGCATGTGTACATAATTAACTAGCTCTTGAAATAGGGCTGTGGAAGAGAGGCGGCGTGGCCGAGCCGACCGCTCATGGGCTTGCGAGCTGGTGGCTAGACCACGGTTGGACTTTTGACTGCATCGCTTTCTAGTTGTGATAACTGGTAAATTCAACTCTCAGAGCTTCAGTCTCCCCATCTGTAAGATGGGGTTTGTAATAATGTCTTTCCTTTGTGGTGGTAGTGAGAATTACACAATAGATTGCAGAAAGCACCCCAAGTGGTGCTGCTGAATATCTCTTTAATACATGGATGTTCTGCCAATAGCAGCATAAACAAAGGGCTTGGGGGGTGCAGTGAAATGAGGTTTAAGTCTTCTGGAAGGAGGA
>PVKH010024848.1:0-13538 GCA_004027955.1 Chaetophractus vellerosus | reverse complement strand
GGATAATAAAGGTGGTGAGGATGGTCTTTTTTGTCTGGTTCCCTATAAAGGGTGTTTCCAGCACAGATATATATTGATTTCTAGGATCTTTTACTTAGGAGAATTTATTGTTTTAGTATTAATTTTTCTCATAGTAATGACATTTTTGTGTCAAAGTTTGGAAAAATTTTCACCAAGAATGAACATTTTGGGACTTCTAGGAAGATTGTGTCAGAGTAGGTAGGCAGGGCTCAACCCTCTCACAAAAACAATGGAGTAAAAGCAAAAGCTGTACGAGGGAAATGTTTTGGGGATATGCACACTGGAAGAGTGTTGTGCATCATCCAGGAGGGGGAAAGACAGAAAGGTAAAGAGGCCAAATGAAAACTGCGAGGTACTCTCCCTGTGACTGAGAATGGCACATATATGCCACCCTCAATCAGAATAGACTCAGTAAAACCCTGACTCACTGTAGCCAACTGAGTGGGGGAAGAGGATTTTCTTCCCTGGGAGGATGAGGGGTCTAGCAGAGGGCAGAGAGTGGCTTCACTTCAGTGACTGAGACCAGATGAGCTCCTTTTGAATCTCAAGAGCAACCCCAGACAGCTGCACTAGGGAGAGGGGATGAGGAATCTGATCAGGAAGGCTACTATACCCTACCACCCTGGGAGAGACAGGAACTAGGTCAGTGAGAGCATAAACAGACACAGGCACCAAACAGCCCTGGAGAAAGAAGTGAAGTGAGATAGCTGGCAAACTGTTAGAAGCCCAACTCACCTGAGTGAAAAGATCGCAGAGAGAAACAGATAGGTTTCAGAAGCCTACCTAACCTGTGGAATGGTTGTAGCTCAGTGGAGAAATGCTTGTCTCACATATATTAGGTCCTTGATTCCATGACTGGTACTTCATAAGAGAAGGGATCCAGACATTGATCCACTTGGTTGTTAAGCACAAAGCTGGCATCTTATGATAGGGAAGTTATAGACTGAATTTTTGTTTGTTTGTTTTAGGTTTTTTGAACTGTTGTTCTATATTTTTATTACTTTTTTACTATTTGAAAATTATTTTTTTATTCTTTATTTGAGTCACTAGAATTAGGTACCTTACCTGTGGAAGGTAGTCTGAAGGGTGAATGACGATTGCTGGCACCCTGAGGTGGTTCCTAGGGGACTGAGAGGGAAGCCTGTTTTTCCTTTTTTTTTTCTTGTTTTTTTTCCCTCTTTCTTTCTTCCTCTTTTCACTTATTTTTTTTCACTTTAGTTTCTTTATTTTCTTTCTTTCATTTTTCTCTCTTCAATTGCTATTCTTTCATTACACCTTCTCTAATTTGGTCTTCATGTTTTTTTCTTTTTTTTTACACTCTTCTCATCTTTCTGATCTCTTATTTTATCCTATTTTTTTCTTGTTACATTTTCTATTCCACTTTTTAAATTCTTTTTCTTTGCATTTTTAAATGATTTTTCAGGCTTATTTTTTTTTAATTTTTCTGGTCTCTATGGTTCTTTTTTTAAATAAAGGTTTATTTTCACAATGAGGGTAAATCATCATTTCTAACTCTGAATACAGTTATTTTTATTTTATCTTACTCCAAGTGCATGTATGAGCATCTTCTCCATCCAGATATTCCCTGGGTCCCAGAATTTAAAGGTCATCAAGGCCCTCAACTCTCCTAGCATCTCTTCCAACCTCTGGAATCCCCTTGGTCTCCTGCAACATTATTCTTTTTTAATAAGCAATTATTTTTATTTTTAAAGAAGCTTTAGATTGCATAAATATAACATAAAAATATAAGGAATTCACATATATCCCTTTCCATCCCCCTCCTACACTTTCCCACATTAGCAACACATTTCAGTAGAGTTGTACACTTGTTACAATTGATGAACCCATATTGAAGCATTGCTACTAACCATGGATTACAGTTTACATTATAATTTACATGTTGTCCTGCACAATTGTTTAAACTATGAAAAGATATACAATGGCCTGTATCCCTCACTGCAGTGTCATGCAAGACAAATCTAGTGTCCCAAAAATGCCCCCATATTACACCTATTTTTCCCTCTACAATTCCTCAGACCCTCTGGTGGCTACTGCATTTACATCAGTGATAAGAGTTCTTCCATTGCTAGAATAATAATGTCTATAGTAGAATATGTTAACTCTAATTTAGTCCTTTGTCCATTACCAAATCTTGCAGATTTTGGAATGGAGATACCCACTCTGCATCTAATTGACAGGGTCTTAGATCCCATGGGGCAAATGGTTGGAGCTATCTTGCTTGCAGTTTCAGACACTCTCTGTTCCTTGGGATGGGTGTTGTCCATCACCATCTCCTTGTTAGTTGTTCTGGGTAAGTCCAATGAACTAGAGAGTAGATGTTGCAAGTCTGTTGAAATTCAGGGCTCCACTGGCACATGGAAGGACCATAGATTTAAGTGTCTGGGACATATAGTTATCAAGTATAGATATAATAATTGTTCAAATAAAAGGGCAGAAGGGCCATGCATTAAGAACATATAAATAGCTGCCATGGACAGGGCAAATGCCGCCACGGGCAGGGCAGGTCACCCGCAAATGGAGCGCAGCCAGCCACCCGTGAACTGAAGCAAGAGCTGGCCATGAATAGAAGCAGAAGCCGCCCACAAGCGGGGAAAGCCGCACCTGCGCAGTGACCAAGTCTCGGCGCGTCGCCGCAATGGGGGGGAAGGGGAGATATGTAATAAAATAAATAAATCTTTAAAAAAAAAAGAACATATAAATGAGTCCAACTCTGTTACACTGGGGAGCATAAATTCCAAAGTAAGGTCCACTGACATTGTACCAAATCCCCAAGCTGTCTGACCTTATTATAATTTCTGGATAACTCTAGAGTCCTCAGGAGTCCCATTATTTGAGGTACTTTTTACTGTGGCAATTAATGATATCCTGCTGAGTCTTGCATAAGTGTAACCTCTGGATTGACCTCCTGATTCACTTTGAAGTTTCTTAACCATAAGAAATCATTTCTTTTACCATTTTACCCTTTTGTTCAAGGTCTTTTTCCAGTTACATTGCTAGTTGATGCTTGCTAATAATCTCTCAGTGTCAGAGAAGCTCCTCTCCAGGAGTCATGTCCATCTCCAGGGAGAAGGTAATACATTTAAATGCAGAGTTTGGTTTAGAAAGAAGCCACATTGGAGCAACAAGGAGGCTTTCAGGAGGTAACTCTTAGGTACTATATAATACAGGGCTAAGTTTCAATTTCACAAGAAAAGGTTCATAAGTACAATCATCAATGTCAAGGGTCTAGCATAAGGGTTTGTCTTCCTTCTCTAGACATTTCCTTAAGCTCAGGGGATTCTTACTGTCCTAATAGAAAATATAGCAGAACTCCTCAGGATGGGAATTCAATATTATTTTGGTTATTGTGTGGATCTCTACCCACCAAACAAGGTCCCATGGACACTTGAACATATTCATAAGTCTCAGAGACATTTCCCAAGTGAACCTTTTCCCATGTATCACTGACACCCTACACCAGTGATCCTCCCCCACCACTGTTGTGAACCTTCTGTGATCCAACACCTCTCCAAAAATTAAGTCAACAAAATAACTGAATAAAATTAATAAGAAAATGAAATAATAATTTAAGAAATAACCAATAAAATAAAAAACTAAAACAATTTTAAATAATAAAAAATTTAAAACATTTAGACATTGTGATTTCTATCACTGAAAGACTGATGTTTTATATGTACAGTCACATTTTCTTCCTATATTCCCCCAAAGTCTTATTTTTTTTTCATTTTATCTTCAAAGAAGCTTTAGGATACAGGAAAGTCACATAGAGAATACAGGTGATTCCCATAATCCCAATGTCCTTCCAACCCTTCCCCCTCTCCCTTATCAATAACATTTTACATGCAAATGGTACATTTTTTACAATTGATGTACAAATATTGAAGCATTTCTACTAACCATAGTCAATTGCTTACATTATATTTTACAATTTGTATCATACACTTTTATGGGTTTTGACACTATTTGAAATGGCCTCTGTCTGCAATTCCAAGATCAGGCTGAACATCTCCAATGCCCTAAAAATGCCTTACATTTCATCTATTCTATTTTCCCCTTCTCATTTTGGAATCTATGGTAATCACTATATTTCAGTTTTTGAAGAATAAGATTCATAGTTTCTTGCAATATATTAAGGACTTGATATATTGGTTGGTTTTCTTTTATTAGGTGCGGTCTATATTCTGAAGGGATTCTTGTCCCTCTAATTGGGAACATAGCAGGACTCCCAGGACTGGAGTTTAATATTTTCTTTTTTGTTTTGTGGGTCATCTCCCACTTATATAACACACTATGACATGGTTCTTTTTCAGTTTTTTTTATTATTAATCTTTTATCATTCTTTTAAGATCATTTTTATTATTATAACTACTCTTTTTCTCTGTTCTCCTTCCTTTTCTATAGATTTAATATTTTTTCAAAGGAATACAGAAAACTACAAGAATATAGAATGAGTGGAACCAAGTGTCAAAGAGGAACCTTAACACAAACAAAAATAGAATAAAACCCTGGAGTAGAAATAGAAGCTAACAACTTGAATAAGCCCATCAAGATAAACAGATGACTAGACACCAAGAAAAATGGCAAGCCATACTAAGAAACAGTAATACTAAGCCCAGTCTAATGAACAAATAAAAAAACAAGAGAAGCAAAGCATAGAACAACTAATCAAGGATGTCCAAACAAATATCATGAACCAACTTAAGCAAAGGAAGAGATAAAGCCTATTAAGAAGACACTGTGCAAACACACTGAGGAAATTGTAAACAAACATGAAAAGTTAGCAGATGTGACAGTGATGAATGGCACAATGAAAGAAATTTTTAAAATGCAGTGGAAGCACAAAACAACAGATTTGAACAGGCAGAAGAAAGAATTAGTGATGGCAAAGATAGTACATCTGAAATCAGAAAGATAGAATAACAGATGAAAAGAAAAGAAATCACTAGGGACAAGGGGGAAGAAGGAGTGTTGGAGGAAATAATGGCTGAAAATTTTACAAATCTTTTGAAGGATATGGATTTATATGTCCAGGAAGCACAGCTCACTCCAAGCAGTATAAATCCCAAAAGGTTTACCTCTGCACATATACTTATCAAATTATCAAACTCTCAAGTCAAAGAGAGAATATTTAAAGCAGCAAGAGAAAAGAGACACATCACATTCAAGGGAAGCTCAATAAGATTAAGTGCTAATTTCTCTAATGAATCCATGGAGATGAGAAGACAGTGGTATGACATAGTTTAAGTGCTAAAAGAAAACCCCACCAAGCAAGAATCCTGTATCCAGCAAAGCTGTTATTAAAAAATAAGCAAGAGTTCAAAATATTCACTGTTAAATAGACATTAAGGGAGTTTGTCAACAAGAACCTGCCTTTCAAGAAATACCAGAGGGAGTTATGCAGGTTGATAGGAAAAAAACAGAGAGGGTAGGAGGAGAGCGTAAAAAGGAAGAGTATAGTAAGAATAACTAAAAAGATAAAAAACAGAAATAAAAAGAGTATATCACATATATAAACATAAAGAAAAAGTGATGAATGTAAGTACTGCATTGACAGTAATAGCATTGAATGTTATTGTATTAAAATGTACAATCAAAAGACACAAATGGGCCGAATGAATAAGGAAAGATGCCCCA
Organism: Chaetophractus vellerosus; assembly: GCA_004027955.1. NCBI lineage: Eukaryota > Metazoa > Chordata > Mammalia > Cingulata > Chlamyphoridae > Chaetophractus > Chaetophractus vellerosus. The sequence continues at coordinate 7,862 of PVKH010024848.1, read as the reverse complement.
TCTACATAATGTCTAAAAGAAATTCACTTTAAACCCTCAGATGCAGTGAGGTTGCAAGTGAATAGTTGGAAAACTATTTTACATGCAAACATTAGCCAAACATGGGAGGAGTAATTATAAAAATAGCAGATAAAATAGCCTTTAAATGAAAAACTATTGTAAGAGACAAAGAAATATACTATATATTAATAAGAAGGGTAATCTATCAAGATGTAAGAGCAATAATATACATTTATGCACCTCACCAGGATGCCCCAAAATACATGAGATATACATTTAGTTTGTTAAATAGAATGCTACTCAGATGTAAGAAGGTATGAAGTATTGACACATGAGACCACATGGATGAATCTTGAAGAACTTTTATTGAGTGAATTAAGCCAGTCACTAAAGTACAAACATACATGAATTCATTGATATGGCCTAAGAAAATTGAAAACACACAGTGCTGAGTGATCCTGGAAGACAGGTTATCAGGAGACAGAAAGGGAGAAGAGCTTGGTGAGACAATGATCAATATGGGCAAAATCTATGATAAGATGGAAGAGTGTGATTGGGCAGTGGATGGTGATGTTGATGCAGGGAAGTCAGGTGGGTTGAAGGTGTTGGAATGTGAGGGTAAATTGGAGGGGGGTTGAGTTGGACAACCCATGGAACTGGGGGGAGGTCTGGAGGAATGGGCAGGTGAACTCTGTGGATCTGTACATTTGTGGTGAAAACTACAATGGTGGGAATGCTCTTTTGGCAAATAGGGTAATGGACATTGGTCCAGGGCATCAGGGGTGTGATATGTGAGATAGGATGGACCTGAGGCATGATTATATGGAATATGAAAATGTTCATCTTGTCATAGTGTAGTATCTCAGTGGATGGGAACACACACAATCACCAAATTATTAAATTCCCATTGTGGGGAGTCCTGCTGTGTTCTCAATTAGAGGAGTAAGAATCTGTCTATTACATAGGCAGTGCCTAATAAAGGAAAATTGACAAATATATCAAACCTTCAGTATTTATGTATGAAACTATGAACCTTACTCTTCAAAAATTGAAATATAGTGGTTACCATATGTAATGGTTTGAGAGTTTTATGTAATTATGAATCCCAAAAATATAAATTGAATCATGCTTGTAAACTGTAAGCTTCTACCCCAAATAAATACCCTTTAGAAAGACTGACCAATTGTTGGTATATTTCAAAAGGCACCCCTGTGGCTGACTAATACAGCATAAGTTCTAAGGGAAGTGACAAGAAACAATAGAATGGATAAAGCAAAGGGCATTTTAGGGCATTTGAATTGTTCTGCATGATCATGCAATGATGGATAAAGACCATTATAAATTTTTCCAAAAGCTGTAAAAGTGGTGCAAAAAATAACCCATCATGTTAATCACTGACCATGGTTAGTGGCAATGCTTCAATTTTTGTTCATCAATTTTAACAAAAGTACCATACTCATGTAAGGTGTTATTAGTAGTGGAAAATGTGAGAAAGTGAAGTTGTGAGTTTTAGGGGAATCCCCTATACTTTTTTATCCCTGATATTTGTCATTCTAAATAGTATGTATCTCAGGGAAAATCTATTTGGATTTATTCTGTTTGAGGTGTGTTGTCCTTCTTGGATATTAATATTGATGTCTTTCATTAGGATAGGGAAGTTTTCAGTCATTATTTCCTCAAATATTCTTTCTGCCACTTTTCCATTTTCTTTTCCTTCTGGGACACTGATAATGAATATGATTTTGGGTTTCATGTTGTCATTCAATTCCCTGAGACTCTGTTCCATTTTTTCCATTCCCTTCTCTTCCTGTTCTCTTGTCTTTTCCAGTTCAGATATTCTCTTCAAAATCATTAATTCTTTCTTTGAGCAATTCAAACCTGCCCTCATGTGCCTCTAATGTGTTTTTAATCTCATCTAGCATGTTTTTCATTCCCAAAAGGTCTGTTACTTTTCTTTGCAAACTTTCAAATTGTTCCTTATATTCAACTAGTGTGTTCTTAATATACTTTATCTCTTTAATCATATTTTCTTTCAATTCTTTAAATTCATTTAGGAGTGTTGTGTGATAACCATTGATTAATTGTCTTATATCCTGTGTCTCTTCAGGATGCTTGGTTAATTCCTGTGGCTGGGCCATCTTTTCCTGTTTCCCTGTATGGCTTGTAATTTTTGCTGATGTCTAGGCATCTTAATATGCTGGTGAATTTACTTGGATGGCCAATTTCTCTAGCTTATTGTTATTATTTTTACAGCTCTTCTTAGCTATTTGAGTCAAATTTTTCTAAGTCTTTAAAATTGCCCAGCTTAAGTTATAAAAATCATGCCAGGAACTCACTAATGGGGTGCAGATTTTCTCACAGGGATGGGGTAAAGAAAGTCCTAAAATCAGTTTTTGTCCATGCAGTTTCCAGAAAGACCAGGAGATGGTGATCATTGGTTCAGCTTTCCACAGATATGTATAACTCTGGATTTTCCTTTAATTTCATCTGTTTGGATCTGAGATTTAATGTGGAGTCCACTGGCCAAATTTACTGAAGTAAAGCCCTCCTACTCCCCCTCCCTTCTTCTTTGTAACAGCTGACAGTGAGGAAGACATCTGCTTCCCTCTCAGTCAGAGTCAATGAGCCAGGGGTTTTACCATGTACTTAGTATTTTGGTGAGGGGGGAGACAAACCCTTCCTGGTGGCCAGGAGGTTTAGTAACTCACAGTTCATTGTTCCAACTTCTTCGTCTCTCTGTCTCTCACCATCCTGGCAGTTGTGAAGCACTGTCTTAGTCTGCTGATCCCCAAAGCAGGTCTCTTGAGCAACTTTTGGCCCTTTCTCCATTGTTTTTGTGAGAGACCTGAGCCTTGTCTGCCTAATCCAATGTCATCTTCTTACAATCTCCCCCCTATATTTTCTATGTGACTTTTCTGTAATCTAAAACTTTTTTAAAATAAAGAAAAAAAGAGACACTGTGGGAACATACAGAAGAAATTGTCACTGTGCATAAAAGATAACATATGGTGATGAAAGACACAATGAATATAATTTTTTTTGAATTTTATTTTTTATTATTTTAATTTTTATTATTTTTATTTGTTTTTGGCCTTGCTTTTGGGGAGTATTTGGATTTCAGAAAAGATGTAACTATGGGAGTGGAGGAACACTGGTGAGGGGTGCCAGTAATAGGGGATGTGTGTTTGTGGGTTGCACCTAAAATATGCCTTTATGGAATATATGATCAAGTGCTCATGGGGTGTTGTTTCAGTGTTTGGATAACCACATAATAACCAAAAGAATATTGAATTCCAATCCTTGGAAGTCCTCATTCATTCTTTAATGGAGCAGCAAGAATTTCTAGAGTACAAGGCAGTATTTAGTGAAGGTGGACAAAGCAATATGCCAGAACCTTGACATTGATGTTTGTACTTATAAGCCTTGTTCTAGTGAAATTGAAACTTAGCCTAGTATTATATATTTCCTAAAAGTTACCCACTGAAAGTCTCCTTGCTGCTCAAATGTGACCTCTCTCTAAGACAAACTCAGCATATAAACTCACTCCCTTCCTCCCCCTCTGTGTGGAACATGACTCCCAGGCATAAGCATCCCTGACACTGAGGGATTATTACCAGGCACCAACTAGTGATGCTTTTGGAAAAAGAACTTGACCAAAAGATAGAAATTTTAAATACAAATGAGTTTTTTTTATGGCTAAGAGATTTCAAACAAGGCAGAAGATCATTCCAGAAGTTAGATTTATGCACATCTTTTTACAATCTCATTGACTGTCACAGTAAACAATGCCACACACAGAGGAGATCCTGGGGACTCTAGTGACTTCTAGACACCATAGGGACTACAGACAATTTCAGGAATTTGGCACCTTGTCAGTGGGTCTTGCTTTGGAATATCTGTTTCCTATATTAGAATTAGACTCATTTATAATTTTCCTACATATGACTCATCTGCCCCATTCATTTGAATGTATAATTAGCACTAAACTTGTTAAATATATGTCCCAGAGACTTAAATCTTCAGTCTCTTCATATGGTTGTCAAGGCCTGAATCTCAACAGAGTTATAACACATACTCTCCTGTTCATTGGACTCACCCAGGACAACTTACACAAGGACGATGATGTACAACACCCATCCCCCAAAGCAAAGAACATCTACAACTGCAAACAAGAAAGTTTCATCCATCAGCTTCATGGGATCTAAGCCCCACCTCAATCCAAAAGAGAGAGATTATCACCCTCCTAAAATACTTAAGATTGAGGAATGGATGAAGATAAGGGTAAAGTGCAACTATGGACTAAAGTAAACTTATTATTATTTTAGCAATTGATGAATTTGTAACATTTATATAAAAGCAGTGGTCACTAGAGGTTCTGAGGGGAAGGAGAGGGAAGAATAGCCATAACATGGAGCATTTTTGTGACTTCAGAATTGCTCTGAATAGCATTGCCATGACAGATACAGGCCATTATACATTTTGTCAAAACCTATAAAAATGTGCGGTGTAAACTTTAAACTATGATGTAAACTATTGACCATTGTTAGTAGCAATGCTTCAAGATATGTTTATCAACTGTACAAATGTACCACTTTAATGAAAGATGTTAATGGGAAAATTGTGGGAGGGGAGAGGCTAGAGTAAATGGGAATCCTCCTATATTTTTGATGTATCAGTTATATAATCTAAAGCCTCTTTAAAAATTAAAAAAAAATGTGAAAGCCTGCAAAAAAGTAACAGGACTTATAGAAATGAAATACAAAATGGATAAGATTAAGAAATATAAAACACCTATAACTATTAACAGTATAGAAGTAATTTAAAAGGAAACAATAGATAAAAGCATTTAATTATATGGATAGAGAGATGATTGGTACATCAGATAGATTAATAGATAAATAGATAGAGATTGATAGAAGTATATAGAGCTATGTAGTAGAGGTATACTAGCCTCCGTGGATAAATTTAAAAGTTTTATTGAAATATATTTAATTATTATTTTTTTGTAAATGAATATTTTATTAATTATTAAATTAAGGGAGAATTAGACAATATTGATTGGAAAACTCAATATGAAAATATATGTGTGTGCCTATATATAATGAAACTTGAATAAAAATCCCAACAGACTTTCTTAAGTATAAATCAGCAAATAGGCCCTAAATCTCATGTGTAACCAAAGCAGCATAACACTTATTAGGGGGACTAGTTAGAAGCATTCCCTTAATAGACATCAATTTTTGCTATAAAATAATAGTAAGTAAATATTATGGGATGGAGTAAAATCATAGAAGTAAATAAAACAGTAGAATAGAAGCTACTTGGGAATTTTTTTTTAGACAGATTCAACATGGTATTGTGTTAAAGATACATGTATATTTAAGCAAATGTTACCAAGAACAAATGGTTTACATGTTGGGAAAAATTAAAGTATTTTTATCCTGAAACCTTTGCTTAATGTCAAACAAGTAGATTAAATAATAAAATGTGAAAACAATATTGAAATAATATGGAAGATACATTCAGAATCTAGTTATGGAAAAAATATTGTGAAATGAGTAGAAGAGAATGTGGAAGTTGAACAGGAATAATGTACAAACAATGGAAATACAGGCAGCAGAAATATTATTAAATTTGCCTTAAAATGAATTTTGTTCTCTAGAATCAGTAAAGGTGCACAGAAGTACACATCATAATCCTTCTGAAAATATATGTAATTTATAGAGACAAGAAAGTGATTTAATGAAAAGAAAGAACAAAACTCATTTTAAAAATCAGAGAATGTTCAGTGCCATAGTCAAGAAGGAAATTAAAAAGTATACCACATGAAATACTACTGCAAATTCCATAGATTGTAAAATAAATCTGTAAGCACCAATAATAGTCGAGGATGAGGAGTATGGAAATGTTGATACATTGCTAGTGGGTGTGTATAGGTTGGATCAACTGCTTTGGAAAAGCATTTGCTATTGCATCAGTCAGCTAAAACCAGATCAAGCTACAGTTGCCAATACATTTTAAGTCTTGGTGTTGAGAGCAAGAAAGATTATTTTCCACTAATGACAAAGGTCTCTTGTGTTGGCTATGGCTTTGCTCCATTCTTTGCCCAAGCTATTGGACCAGTTATTACAAGGAATGTACCTGTTCCTCATGGAAGAATTGAAAAGTATTGTGAAGAGGTACAGATATGTTAGCTCTTTCTTCTTCTTTCATTTCATTGTCCAAAGAACTTCAAGTGGTCAAGCCTGGCAATAAGAACTGGAACACTAGAATCCTCATAGCAACTAGTAAATTCAGTCACCACTTTTCCCTAATAAAATTGATGTTAAATTCTATTAAATTCATTTAAATACATGTGTTATTGGTACAGTAAAAAAGATAGGTCTCATAAAGCAGAATAAAAACCATAGCTTCAGAACTGCTCTTATAGGGACACTTAATGCATGACTATAATATGTGCTTTTCTGTAAATAGTGCCTGGACAATTGGGCAAACATACTGGATAAAATTAAATTTCACTCTTATCCCCTCAACCTCATCACTATTCAGATTCAAACTAACTAAAACATTATACAAATTTAAACTAAATAATAAAGTCAACACTGCAATTATTTAAGAGACTATAAAAGGAGAATACTTTCAAGATATTATGTTTGATAAAGTTTCCTTATACAAAAAAGTTAAAATGTATGTTTGATTATATTAGGGTGAGAATTTCTCTTCCACAAAGGATAAAATAACAATAAATTCTATGTTACAAATTAGTTAAAGTATCTGTCACACACAATGTATATAGAATTTCACAGAAAAAAATTCCACTTTCACATTAAGGTACACTGAAACTTAATAAACATAAAAATTTTACATACAATTATATAAATATATATAGAAGGAAACACCATATGAGAAATGTTTAAATACTTAAATATCTAACAATTTAATTTATCAGTATTAATAAGGAAGTTGAGCAAAGAACAAACTAAAACACTGCTAATTTGAATCTTAATTAATACAACCAATTTACAAAATAGTATGGCATTGTATACTTAGGCTATGTTATACTGGATTGAACACCTAATTCTCAATGAAGATTTAGTTCTATTCATGTTAAAGCAACTACAGCAGTGTCTAAGATAAAACCATTTTGAAAAACATTAAACCATCTGTTTAACTTTTGTCAGTAATTTTTTTCATGCCTGATACATGGTCATTAATTGGGACAGTGGAGGACAATCTTCTTATATTCAGGAACATTAAAATATTAAGAATAATAGAAACTACCAAAAATATTCCCTATGAAAATTAAGAAATTTTTTGCCAATATGAAATGGGCATGCATAAGCAAAATACATTTTTATTTTATTTTTGGCCACGAGTGTCATGGGTCTTTTAAAATAATTTATTCCAGGTTTGATCATCAGCATTTCTGTTCCTTGGGAAAATAAATCATTGACCAATTTTATTTTCCAGTACAAATGTCAAAAGATAAATGGCTGAAATATCCAGAATGTTTAAACTTGTCGGTAAGTACCTATTTTCCATTTGTTCACTACATTAGCATGTTATAGCCAGGGCTCTAGTTTAATTAAACTATGTGTCCCAGGTTAGAAATATTTCCCCACCCATCCTGCCAGGAAATGGATATTTAAAGATTATATTTGCCAGAGCAGGAAGCACAAAATCCTCTTGTGAAATGGTGGTGTTAAAATGCCACATATTATGTCATGTCGGTTTCTAGTCATTTGTTTCCCCATGTTTGCTTGAAGTTGCAGTAGCTCTCAACCTCATAAGGAGATACTTCTCAATATTAATCTGTTAAAAAGTTTTGACATTGCTCCAAAAACATACCTGCAATATGCCCA
>PVKH010024847.1:0-13536 GCA_004027955.1 Chaetophractus vellerosus | reverse complement strand
ATTGTCTTTTCTAATTCTCTCTCCTGACACTCATCCTGAAGCTTACTTTTGCCATTTTGTTGGAACAGCACTCCACCCCTGCCCCAAACATTTAACTCCTCTCAGATAAACCCAAACCCAACCTTAAAATTCCCAGGTTGGCCCTAAATCAATGCCAGATCGTTCAGTATGTTCGGAAAGGCTCCTACTTCAGGGAGAAGAAAGTTCATGGGTTGCTTCAGAGGTGAGACGCAAGAAGCAGAAAGCCTGTACTTAGGCTGTGGAGATCATTCCTTCAGACAGGTAGAAAAGATGTGGTGGGAAAAGGAGAACGTCATTGCTGGAACACAAAATGCATATTAGAAGTGTGTGCTAGAAAGCCGGAGGCTCTGCAAATGTAAGCCAACCTCTTTAATTGCACTTGAATTTGGGCTGAAGACGAGGGTGGAAAGATTGGGGGTTTTTCCGAGACAAGTATGATCTACTGGTGTGGGCTGCTTCTTAGGGCCTTGGGCATTCACGGACTGGCTGCTCTTCAGCAAGGAGAGCTCCCGTCTCTGCTCTCTGGAGCGGAAGCACCATCTTCTTAAGTGCAGCGCACACGTCCTGACTGTAAGGTTCATGGCCAGCTTTTGCTCTCCTTCCTATCCGAATCTCTGCTGTACAACCAAACAATTTTAAGACAAATTCTGACAAATCACCTCTTCTCTGTAGCTTCCTTCTCTGCAAAATGAAGGGTGTGGAACAGAGCTACTCCAGTGATAAGGGTCTATTCTCACTGTGATTGGTTCTGCACTTGGCTTTGGGCTCATAAAGCTGAAGGCACCTTAGATGCTCCCATAGCCTTTGCAGTGTAACAAACCACACAAAGACTTAGAGCTTTAAACAAAGTGATGCATTATTTCTCACAATTCTGTGGGTTGGCTGAGCACAGGTCTGCTGGGTTCGCTCAGGTGAGTGCTTTCAGCTGGAGCAGGTGTGGCCTAGTCTCACTCAGGCCTGGTGGCTGGGGCTGGCTGTTGGATAGTCCCCTTGGTTCGCCTCCACAGGACCTCTCGTACTCTAGTAGATTAGAACAGCTTCCTTACACGGACATCTCAGGGCGGTGTTCTAAGAGGAGGAAAGGTGCAAGGCCTCCTAAAGTCTAGCCTCAGAAATCACACAAGCTCACCTTCAATGCCTTCTGTTGAACAAAGAAGATCATATGGCCTGCCCAGATACAAGGAGGGGATAAGATTGGCAAAGGGTATGCAGGATGCGAGGAATTGTAGTCACCTTTGCAAACATCTACCACACGTCCCAATTATACCAATAAAGAAACTGAGGCACAGAGAGATCATTCAAATCAGCTGGTGGTTGGATCATGATGAAAACTCAGGTATCCTGATCTGGTGCTATGTTCATTCTAGAACACATCGCTTCTCAGTGGCGGCTCTCAGTTTCATTCATCAACCACAATAGCGTTATTAAGTGTCTATGGCATTTAGGAACTGTGCTGGGCATTTTAACGGATGCAAAGACGAATGAGAAAGCACTCTTTCCTTCATGTACACCATAACCTATGCCCCACATAGCATTCAAAAGTCTGAATGACCTAGTGTTAAATAGGGTACAATCTCTTTCTATTGTCCCTGTAAGAATGTGGGCCATAGATGGAAATTCAAGTCCTTCTTGTCTTGAGTGCAATAGGCATTACCATAGATTTTCACCAGGATAATTGAGGTTCTTTTCCATTTTTTACAATCTCCTCCACAGTAAGTTTAATACACAAAGGAAGACAATATCCAAATTATCATAAATCTGTCAGCATTCCATTTCAGAACAGAGGCAAATGGAGCTTCCACATATCTGAAATGTTGCATGTTTGTGGATTACCGTTTTTATCCTTTAATGGGGGTGGACCTCAGGGTCAAGTTTTATTATATGCATCTTTAAAACGTAGAGCTGGAGTTTCAGCGAGAGGGTAGGGAGGTGGCCAGAGCCAGGGTGGGACGTTAACCTTCTGACCCCAGGACTGATGGAGCTCAAGTGTTATTGCACTCCAGAGGGGAGGCCGCTTTGGCACCGGGAAAAGGCCAGACACTCTAGTGTTTCATTTTAAGCTTTGAAAGGTTAAACTTAGGCTTGCCTTTGACCTCTAACCTGCCAGGGCCACCCCGTAGCAAAGAATATCCTTAGATTTCCCCACTTGCTCTTCTTGGGCCTTCGTGCTGATGTCCACTTGCTGTCCTCAGCTGCTCCACGCTGTACTTGGCTTTCCGGAATGTATCAGCTACCAATCCTTTACACTTGGGTGTGAGCTCAGTTAGTGGGCAAGTCGGGTCTTTTCCCAGGAAAGGAAAGGCCTCATTTATGGGGAAAAGCAGGTAGGTTATAAGAACATTCCTGAGCTCCTGCTCTGCTCTTATCAACTATCCCAAGAGTCTAAGATGGTGGAGTAATAGAATTTTAGACATGAAAGGATCAATAGAGATCTTGTTGGTACTCTTCATTCTTTAAATTTTTTGACAAAGAAAAACTGAGACTGAAACTAAGTTGTGGCTTACCATGTTACACAACTGGCTGGTGGAAGACTTGGGATTCAAACTGGAATTCCTCTACCTTTAAACACACAGACTTTAAGCCAGGCACTGCTGCCCTGAAGAAGAAACTGGGCAATTGCTCCAGACTCAAAACTTTATTTTCTTTTCCTGAGGAACCTAATCTAGATAGAGCTGGGCAGTTTTTAATTGCATAAATCCTCATAGATCTTTCAAAAGGCAGGAAAGAGGGCTGGGATTTTTAATACGAAAAAAGAGGGCATAAGGGACTAAGGGGAAACTCTGAACTAGGTTTTTAGCTGCTCTTGTAGCTTCAATTTGACATGGGAGAAGGATTTCAGAAAAATAGTGTTTCACAGATTGAGTCTTAAACTTTTGCATTCAGACCTAAATTCATGATGTGGTCTCACCAACTCGCATAACCTGCTTGCTCATCTGTTAAACAAAAGATAAAAATAGGCGACCTCTAAGCAAATCCAAAGACTGGGAAAGAGGCGGCTCTGGCGTCGCTATTAGAATGAGCATACACTTGTACAACTGAGGGGTGGTTATTACGTATTTTGGGGACAGCAAAGAGACCAGTTTGATTTATGTTGGCAAGTCTTAGTCAATTAGGGATAATAGTTACTTTCTTGATATGGTAAAATATGTCTTTCTCAGGACAAAAGCTCGCCTAGTTCTTAATGGTGAACTGCTAGATGCATTTCCATTAAATTCAGGAACAAGGGAAGAATGCTCACGATTCACCGTAGGCAAATGTTGCTTGAGAAACTAGATGATGTCGTCAGCTATTTGCTGCCTCTTGTTTCTGGACTCCTTTTTAAACATAGGGAATTATGGGTCCCAGTTCTTCACTGAAAGAACTGGCTTCTTCATGGTGGAGGCTCAGGCATACTGGAAGGTTAGCAAGTGAAGGAAGTGTTTTTTTTTTTTGCAAGATCTTTCTGCATGGTCTTCCAATCCCACCTGGACATCTCTCTACTGTACTGACCTTGCAGTATCTTTGAGGACATTCTAACAACCCTTCACTCAGGGTGCATCCTGATTTGATGGCCAGCACAGCCTGGTGGAAGGGGCCCTCCTCATGAGAAGACCCCATTTCAGTTCTGCCCTCACCAGCCAGGAGACCTGGGCCCAGGCACCCTTTATGTTCTTATGAAAATAGCCAGAATGACACCCACTCCATTGGCTTCACAAAATTGTTTTAAGGATCAAATGGAAAAAAAAACCTGCACGTGAATGTGTTTTACTATTGGGGGAATTATAGAAGTATGAGGGGTGATTATTGTCTGGACCTGCTGTCTCCTGAGAACATGTGCAGCCACACATGTGCTCTGGCCCCATAAAACTACAGCCCTTTCCTAGCGCACCCAAAACCTGGATCTCCCAATCCCATCCACCCACAGTGTATGGCCCCAGAGTGAGAGCCAGCTCGGAATTGTGTTAGCAGAGCAGGTACCGTTTAAAAAGCCTGGGGCTTTGGAATCTTTAAAAGGGAACCAACACCAACATCTCTGAAATAAATTGGTTTGGTTGAAACTTTTCCAAAGAAATTACCTTAATTCTGAGACTAAATATTCTGCGTTCCAGCCCAAATGGACTTTTCTTGGCAAATCCCCTGAGAAGTAAACATTTGAGTTTAATAGGGAAAGGGCAGTAGAACCTGCAGTTCTGGCTCACTGATGTCACCCATTGATTTTTGAGCCAAAGAACAAGAAAATCCAACACTTCCTTTGTGTAGGAAGGCAACATTTGGGAACAATACAAATATGTTTGTGGTTTCTATATAATTTTCTTTTAAAGAAAAACACAGGAATTGAAGAGGATACATTTTTCAGAATCTTGACAGACATATGCGCTTCCCTTGGAGAGGGGCCCACCTGGAGATCTTGGCTTTCTGGTCCAAGAGAATATAGAGGATCTAAACAAGGAAGACCTTAATGCTAAATCCAACTACAAAAGTCATATCTGGGCATAAGATCTTAGAATCAGGAAGGAGTCGAGCTTCTGAGCTGGAAGGCAAGTGTTTCGTTGAGGAGGCAGACAATCAAGAGCTGGGAAGGTCTAACTTGCCCCAGGTCTCAGAGCTCATGCCCTCAAAGCTGGACCAGAACACGGGGCTTTTGACACCAGGACTCCTTCGATCTTGTTTGAGAATAAATCATTCCTTGATAACGAAGCTATGTCCTCGAGGCCACCCTGAGGTCCAGCATCCTCACGTTGCCTGGTGGTAATTATTCTAGGTAATTAAAGGATAGGGCAGTGCCAGCTCACTTCTCACTTGTGCAATGAAACCATCTACAGCCAACTCGACATGGTGGCCGCCTGGTTCAGCCAATGGGCGACTGGGACATTCAAGTGTGATTTCCACTGGAGAATGCAGAACACCTTGGTAAATTTAACTCAATTCCAACAACCTTAAACAAGCACCAGTGAGGTGTCAGAGGAGGCTCCAAGTGAGTGACAGGATCTCTGCCCGGAAGTTGCTCGCAATCCAAAGAGGGGGTGGTGCAGACTGAAGTTTATTCATCTTGATATCCACAGCCCTAACACCCAGCAGGTACTGGAACAGCAGTGGTGATTGAATAGAGATGGTTAAATGTTCTGCTGGCAGCAGAAGTGCCCCGAATGTAGAGAAGAAGGGACAATCAATCTCCCTGGGGCGGAGTAAAGAACAAGGTCAAAGAAAGCTTCAAAGCTGACATTTGATCTGAGTCTTAAAGGAAAACACATTGTAGAGCAAATAATCATCTGTTTAGCCATTTCGGTTTCAGCTTGGACCGGTCTGATTCTTTAAAGGGTGGGGGTCGGGGGCACCCCTATGTACATAAAGCATCCAAATTTCCCCATATAGAATGTGACCCCCGGGGCCCAGAGCCAGGCTCGGGGGTGCCCAGCTTGTTTCCATTAGAGCTACTGGGTCTGCCTCCGGCGGCACTTCAGCCCCGGGGCAGCCTCACCTGACTTCCTGCCTTGCCCTCACTCGGGTCCTGGGAAGGGGCTGTTGTGCTTGGCCCCCCTCCACCCCCAGGGTACCCAATGACTCAGAAACTCCCGGCGGCAACCAAGCAAGCACACCGAGTTTCCAAACAAAACCTGTGCAAACAGATCTCCGGTGGCAGCTTGGGCCACATCTGGCAACTGCACCCACGTCCACGTCCCACCGGCAAGCTCGCGGATGCTAGAGACTCTTCTCCAGGTGCAGACGTAGCCTGGGTGGACACTGTCTTTGCGTCATAGCCAGGAGACATCTGCCCGGGAAGCCCTGGGCTCAGTGTTTTCCTTCTGGCTCCATCCAAACTAAATGGAGCTGAATGTCTGTGCCGTGGCCTGTCCCTGGGTGCAAGCACAGGCTCGAGCAGCTGGAGAAAGGCTTTCCTCTGGGGACCTCGGCTCAGGGGGCCTGTGCAGCCTGGGGTCTTTCTGTGGGGGCCACATAGTGTTTATGTGCGACCCAGAACCCTGACGTCATCGTGGCCTCCCCCCACACCCTTGTCTACCCACACCCTGCCCCCTCCTCCACGTGAACCTGCATTGGCTTTTCTTTCTGCCCTCTGCCCTCCCCGCCTTGCCGTGCACATCACCGCATCTTGGCCTCCCAACCTTTCTCCTTACATTATTCCATCCATCAGAGACAACCTGTTACCAGGCCCTTCTACAGTTTAGGTGTTTGGGGGCACAGTTCCCCTGCTCACAGTCCTCCTGGGGCCAGCTCACCGACTCCGGAACCCCCGACACCTTAGCTCTGCTTTAAGGCCTTCTCTGGTAAAGGGGCTTGCACCCCCACCCCATCCCAGTGCACAGCCAGCTCTTGGAAGTGCTGCCCAGCCTGGAGCTGCATTTCCTGCTGCAGCCGGGTCCCTGCCTCTAGATTTGCAAATGGAACACAAGCCGACTTGGCACCCATCCCCTCGGGCCGAGGTCGTTAAGCAGGGGGCATCTCTATCCTCTCCTCTCCCTCTACTGCCTCTGGCCCCTGGGGGAGCAGGAGCACCAGGTGGAAAACCCACCTGCAGCCAAGCGCCTGGCTGTACAGGATAAACTGGACTTCCTAAGGGAGAAGCTGCCGTCTACTGTGTTAAGCCACTGGAAATTTGGGCTTTCTGTTGCATTTCAGCTAGTGTTCCCCTGACTAACAGGGGCTTCAGTTGCCTTTCTAATGGGACTTTCCAGTGCTCTCATGTATAGCCCCTATATTCAGGCCAGGTTCTCTGTGGCTCTTACACACGTCTTACCTGCCCAGGTGCCTGAGCCTCACCTCTGAGGACCCACGCCCTCCTGCCCGTGGCTCAGGACGGGGAGAAGCTGCTTTCTCCCCCCGGCTTCCCTTGGCCCATGAGGTGCCCTCCTCCGGCTCCTCAGGCTCAGGCCCCCTTTAGCCTCTTACCCTGTGGGCCTCGCCCCACTGCCCCAGTGTGTATTAGTTAGTGGTTCACACCTGTTATTCCCCCCCACACATACACCAACCTGGAAGCTCTTGGGAAGTGGGGCAGGTGTGTTTATTTTTACCTCAGTTATCCCCATAGCACTGAGCCACCCGCCACTTCACCTTGTATTTTAAAGTCACCCATTTTTATAGAATGACGGAGAGAATAAATGATGTGTAGGTGAAGGGCCTCCCTGTGCTGAAGGCCCCAGCCTCCTCCCCTGGCCACTCTTGTCTCCACCTGCCCCCATCCCTACCCGCCTCTCCCCCAGGACGCCTTCCTCCCTTCTGGCATGGCGTGGTGGCCAAGGACAGTCCTGGAGGCCGGCGTGACTCCAGGCTGCTCCACCTCGCAGGGTGAGGTGAGTTCTCAGAGGTAACGGCCGTGGTAAGCATGATCTAAGTGTCCACCCGGCTCCCTGTTCCTTCCCACCTGTCTTTCTCTGCGTCTGATCCCAGGGGCTTCCTTGACACTGAGGAATCAGGGATGAGATGAGCCCAGACCCTGGACGGTGGGGGGCTTCCCCTTGTGCATCCCCTGCCGTCACTAGTGGGCGGCTGCCCCAGCACGGCGTGGAGGCTGGTTCTGAGCAGGAAGGAGAGCCAGGAAGCAGTGGCACATGGGCCAGGCATCAGTCACTTCCCAAAGGAGTTACAGCTTAAAACAAGGAAGAACGAATCGTTGGAATTTCAAGTATCCCTAAGCAAATGTTCTGAATTCAGGTGACTCATACAACGTGGAGATCATTTACTCTACCTCCTAATTAATAGGAAGAAACCAAGGCCTAAGGAGATGTGACCAGCCCAAGGGGCAACAGCTGCTTTAAACAGGTCCCCGACTACTGGTTCAGTACTCTTCCTTGGGTAGTGCAAGTGCTAACTTCAGATGCATCTTATGTAGCTTTTTACAACTCACTCTCCTGTTCAAGAACCTTCAATGGCTCCCCACTACCTTGAAATTCAAGGTCAAGTATCTTATGTGTATTAAAATCATCCACAAGCTGGCTTCATTTTCCCACTCAGAGTTCACCAATGACTGGCACATCCTTATACTGTTGGTGATAGTGTAAATTAGTGTAATCCTTTTGGGAAGCATTTGCAAGTGTAGATCAAGAGCAATGAGCAGGCTCAGATGCATTGACCCAGTAATTCTACTTCTAGACTCCTTCCTAAGGAAATATTCCTTAATGCAGAAACCCCTGTATTGTTTGTTTCCCAGGGTTCTGGGAAAACCTATGGTATATTTTGCCATTTGAAAGAAGAAGGAAAGAAAGGGAAGAAAGGAAGAAAGGAAGAAGGGAGGAAGGAAGGAAGGAAGAGGGAGGGAAGGAAGGAAGGAAGAGGGAGGGAGGGAGGGAATGAAGGAAGGAAGGAAAGATGAGTCATATGCATAAAGATGTTCATTGTAGCAGTGTTTATAATAGCACAAAACTGGAAAGAACCTAAAGATTCACCATAGCAAAGGGCTTTTTGAATAAATTATGGTATATCTATTAGACGAATTTTTGTGATCTCATTATAAGTGGTTGAGATTAAAATGATGAAATTACACGGAATATATTTTTAAGATATAATTTTAAATACAAAAGCAGGATATAAAAATGTACATACAGTACTATTACAATGATGGAAAAACATAAAAGGGAAAAAGACAGCAAAGTAAATAACTGTTTTGGGTTTTTTTTCTATTATTCAAAATTTATGTCACAGCCTTATATTATTTTCATAATATCTAAACATTAAAAATTTTTAATGCCAAATGTTATCATTATAAAGCCTTTCAAAGCTCCTCCTTACCTGCAATGGCATAAAGGACAGCGTCTTATCCCAGCATTCAAGGCCCCCAGCGCCTGCCTCAGCTCTTCCTCTACTTCTCAGAATGTCGGTTCCTTGCAGTCCTTCTGTTCCAGCCAGGATGATCCTTCGTTGCTTCCTAGGCTACGAGGAGGACGAGTTAGTGAGGAAAGCGTAGACCTTGGGGCTGACCGACCTAAGCCATCGGCCTCTGCCGTTGTTAGCCAGGTGACATGCCGCATTGCCACTGCTCTCGGAGCCTCAGTTTCCTCATCTGTAAAGTGAGAAAGGAAAAGCGACACTGTCATTCAGGTGGCTGTAGGGATAAATGAGATAAGTATGTAAAGAGCAGTCCAGCTACCTTTACTAAAATTAGCTTGCTGGCTTCGTCCAGTCGCATTTTCTCCATTCTCTATGCCTGAACTCCTTTCACTCCTCTCTTTACTCAGTCCGAGGTATGGTGGCTGGGATTTGCTTTATCTATCTATCTATCTATCTATCTATCTATCTATCTATCTATCTATCTATCTATCCTCCCTCCCGTGTCTGCTCTCTGTGTCCATTCGTTGTGTGTTCTTCTGTGTCTGCTTGTCTTCTCTTTAGGTAGCACCAGGACCTGATCCTGGGACTTTCCGGAGTGGGAGAGAGGAGCTCAGTCTCTTGTGTCACCTCAGCTCCCTGGTCTGCTGCGTCTCTTATTGTCTCTCCTCTGTGTCTCTTTTTGTTGCATCATCTTGCTGCACCAGCTCTCTGTGCAGGCCAGCACTCCTCAGATCCAGCTTGCCTCTCACCAGTGGCCCTGGGAATCGAACCCTGGACCTCCTATACGGTAGATGGGAGCCCAATCACTTGACCTACATCCGCTTCCCTGGGATTTGCTTTAAAGCAGTGGTGCTCCAAGCGTGGTCTGCGGCCCCGTCCTGGACGGGATACATTTAGAAAGGGAGCGAGCACTGACGTGGTCTTGCCGCACAGGGCTTGAGTGCCCTGGGGCGTGGGGGATAAGTGGGGAGGAAGAGAGATGACGAGTTTGGCAAATTTGCCGAAAGTCAGTGACAGGTTCTGGGGGTCACCACTGTGTTTATTCTACCTGTGTGGATAGTTGACATTTTCCTTAACAAGTCTTTAAAACGGCTACACAGACCTTCCTTCCAGCCGCAGCTCTCCTCCTGCCTTCCAGGCACACGTCCTGGGCACTCCATTCGCACTGAGCTCTTCCGCTTGATGGCAAACGTGAACAGTGACTTCTCCTTGCACGTACATGTGCACACGTGAGTGTACACACACGTGCACAGACACGCACCCTCTCCAATACTGCACAAACGCCCTGAGCACATGTACCTGCCTTACGTTTCTTCTTGTCCCATGCAACACTTTTTCTAGACGTGGGAGTGCCCAGCCGTTGATTTGTGGTTGCTTTAGATCAGGTTTTCCAACCTGCCTGATAATAAGGTGCTTGTCGAAAGCAGACTCCTGTGCCCCTGCCTGGAGGTCCCGATCCCCTTGTCCCGGGTGGGACGCGGCATACAGATATGCCAGAAAAGAGTCCTTCCTTAGAGTCTGAAAATTTTTGGTCTGGTGATGTCTCGTATAAGATGCCATGTGCTTGGGAGGGAGAGTCAATGCAGCATTGCCTGGGACTTGCTGGGCAGCTCCCACCCCCTTTGCTGTATCTGTGGCCCAGGACTGAGAATCAGAACCTGGGTTTGAGGCGGGCTGAGCAGGCTGCTCTCTGGGAGAAAAGACGAAGGGGCAGAAAGGGAACGCCACTGGCTTTTAATCAGCCCCGACATGTGCCCATATGTCGATGGGTTCTGAAAATCCCTTAAAAAATCTCCTTTTAATTATTTGAACAAATTTCTCTGCGATTTTGCAGTGCGGAACAAGTAGCCCCAAAAAGATCACGACCCTAAGAACAGATACTGTGTGAGGGTAGAAATTACAGCTCAGAAATAACAGGTTCCAGGCCTTCTGCCCACGTGTCAGGCACCGCAGCTACCGATTTCTGCGCCCAGTTGTAACACAGGTGGAGACATCACTGCTCCCAGAGGTGAAGGGATGTGCCAGGGCCACACCGTTCCCTAAGTGGCAGAGCAGCGATGTGACCCAAATAATTTAGGTTCTAAAGCTCGCCGTTCTATTACACCACTCCTCTTCTTTATATACAGAATATCCAGCCAGGATCAGGACTAAGGAGAGTCTCAATAAATACAGATTAAGTGAATGAGTGAATATTCCACAGTGGTTGTGTTTCTGCTTGTTTTTGGCCCAGTGTTGGCAGCTGGAAGGTTCAAAGCAGGATATAGAAGGTTTAGAGAAAGATCTAGAAAAAGAAATTTCTTTAAAGAGAATGAATGAAAGGTAGAAAAAGGGAAACAAACAGAGATGTAGAGGGAGAGTAATAAGATTGGAGCTATCCATCATGGAGAGGAAAGGGCTGAAGGCAGCCCTCTAAATGGGCCTTCTGGCTCATGAGGCGAGGGGCGTAGCTAGAAGAGGGTGTCGGCTGCAGGAGCAAGTGGAGGCTCAGGTACTCAGGGCAGCAGCCTGGGGCTTCCTGGGCTCTCAGGCTGAGCTCTGTGGAATGGTTGACCTGGGTTTTGGATGGCGACCGATGCTGACTGCTGAGAACTGTGCCGGAGAGGAAGGAATGCAAAGCTCACGGAGAACCCGGTGCACCGTGCCTCATTCTTCTGCCTGCCCTGTCCGTAAATCATCCTGTATTCTTCCCAGCATCGGTCTTGTCGCTCACAGCAACTGGAAATACCATTATCTGAGAATAATTGCATTTCTGCAAGAAGACTTGCATCTCAGTGGATCACCTGACGTCATGGGCCATGATGGATCATCCTGAACCCCGTGCCCTGGAAGACACACGTACCATACAAAGCCAGAGATTATGTCACATACGCTCTGCTTTCTCCACGGAAGGTCCTGCCACCAATAGGCTGGGCTCCAAATGACGCACAGAAGGCAGCAGAAAACCAGGAACCATGGTCAGTGCCCCCGTCAGCGACCGGCAGCAATGGGTTGGCAAGGGGAGGCTCAGTTCTCACCTCCGAGACCCCACATATTGCCTCTCAAACTCACCCTTCCCCTTTGTCCTGGCTCTCTCTCCACCTCCTGTTTCTTTTGGAATCAAGCAAATGAAATCTCTTAGTTTTAACTACTTTGAGTTATATTTGTATTATTTCATAAATAAATAATATTATTGTTATTAAACCTGTCACATAAAAATGCAAAACAAAGTATGACAAGAAAAGGGTTCTATCTGAGGTGAGTGCCATCCTTTGGGTTATAGAAGACGTAAACTTTACTACGTCATCACAAAATTCCCCTGGTATCGCTGGTGCCGGGATTGTGCATTTGAATCTTGTCTTTGGATGGAAAATGTAAAACGATGCCACACAAAGAGACTCCCCACTGACCTCCAAAGAGGAGAACTATGTGGAGTTACTGATTCTTTTTTTTTTTTTTTTTTTTTTTTCAAAAATACCCCCTGGATGGCAAACAACAACTCAGGGGCAGGGCAACTATTTTTGGTTTATGCCTTGTGCCTGCTGAAGTTAGACGCATCCTTCAAAGCCCAGGTGAAACGGCAGCCCTTCCTGGAGCCCTCCGTCGCCACCTCCCCTAGTGCTTTGTTCTTGGAGCACATGTCTGACCACCCTGATGCGGCACGTCCAGCATGCCTTCCCTCCAGGACTTACGGACAGCCTTGGACACAAGGGGACCGCGTCGCTGCTTGCGGAGTCCAAGCTCTGCTGCAGAGAGCACTGGAAGCCGCAGAAACCCTTTGAGGAATTAAAGTGGCAATAAATGGCCCAGCTCCTCTCTACCTGAAACAAGCACCATCTCTGCGGTACTGTAGCTTGAGCCCAAAGCCAGCTGTGGCTCCACCTTTCTCCTGACCAACTCACACCAGCTCCGGAGGAACCCGACGCTTCCTGGCTCGGAGAGGCAGGTGATCACCCGCTGCGGCCAAAGGCTGTCACGAGTGCGTATTTCACTTTCAGAGGCGGTTCCCGGGATTGGGAGACGGGCAACCAGAATGCTGTTGGCTCCATGACAGTCCCCGTCAAGCTGGGAGATAATGAAATGTGCCCTTTCTTTGGCTCAAGTCACTTCCTCCCGTGGTTTGGTTGATTTTTGTCCAAAGGAAGAGCACTTTACCTATCGAATTATATACTTTATGGCTCTACCACGTCTGTAAAGGAAGATGCTCATTGTTGATGCTTTTTTCCTAGGGACAATTTTATTATGCACATTTATTATTATGAAATAACTTTTTTAAAAAAATCATAAAACCTGAGTGGAATGTTAAAAACTTCCTATAATTATTTCACAACAGCATACAGATCAGCAAATAACCTAGAGTAGAGAATACTAACAGAGATATTTGCAGAAAAAAATATACATGAATTATGGTTTGGCCAGATTTAATACACACAGAATACACTTTAATACTTTCATATGGTCTGAATAATATCCCCATATTGATTTTTTCCTCATCTCTCCCAACTCCACAGCAAATGTACGACAATGGCTCATTGATTTATTGTTAGTGTAGCAATGGGTTTATAACGGCATGAATCATGCCGATTGCTCAATTCACCACATGCCTTAATAAAAGTTTCACTTTAATAAAACTGAGCTAAGGCAAATATGCCCAGAGGCTGGCCTGACATTCCTTATACATTACCCTGCCTCAGGAAATTATTGCCATATATTTTACAGCAGCTACAGTAGGCTGGGGTCGGGATTAAAACATACTAACTACCGTGATATTTAACAGAA
>PVKH010024846.1:0-13544 GCA_004027955.1 Chaetophractus vellerosus | reverse complement strand
TTAAAAAAAAAAAATGTATCTAGGAGGAAGCGGATGTGGCTGAAGCGATTGGGCTCCCGTCTACCATATGGAGGGTCCTGGGTTCGGTTCCTGGAGCCTTCTGGTGAAAAGCAAGCTGGCCCACGCGGCACGCAGAGCTGGCACAACAAGATGACACAACAAAAAGGGACACAAAGGAAAGACAGTGAGAGAGACAACAAGCCAGAGAGCTAAGGTGGCTCCGGCAATTGAGTGCCTTTCTCCTACGTTGGAAGGTCCTGGGATCAGTTCCCGGTACCTCCTAAAGAAAAGATTAGAAGAGAAGACAAGCAGACACAGAAGACTGCACAGCAAATGGACAATTTAAATTTTTTTTAACTTTGAAAAACGATCTAGAGAGCAGATTTGGCTCAAGTGGTTGAGTACCTGCTTCCCACGTGGGAGGTCCCAGGTTCAGATCCCAGTGTCTCCTAAAAAAAACAAACAAGCAAAACAGACCCAAAAAAAAAAAACAACCCAACTCAGGGGAG
Source organism: Chaetophractus vellerosus (assembly GCA_004027955.1). Classification (NCBI taxonomy): domain Eukaryota; kingdom Metazoa; phylum Chordata; class Mammalia; order Cingulata; family Chlamyphoridae; genus Chaetophractus; species Chaetophractus vellerosus. Next base: position 13,035 of record PVKH010024846.1, on the reverse strand, counting down.
CCAATGTGGCGCAGTGGTTGAGTGCCAGCTTCCCACATACGAGGCTCCGGGTTCAATCCTGGAATGTATCTAAGTGCTTAGGATGTGCATAGTAGAATCTGATTGGGAGGGCTGGATGTTCTTTCTGAATGTTTCATCGTAATCTTTGCATTTGCTTTTCCTTCTGAGGCAGTTGGCCCAGATCTTCAGAGAAGAAGCAGCTTTGATGGTAAATCAGTGTTTTTTGCCCTTTAAGTACTTTGACAAGTCATCTGTTGACAAATGTTTATTTCAGAAAAATAATTTTAGCCTAAGTGCACTAAAAAAAGATTCTCATCTTACAGTGTGAACTTCCTACCTGAGGAAAAGTAGTTTGAAAATGGAAAGCACAGAACCAACGGATCCTGCTCAAATAAGCAAACAGTCTATTGTTTCAGAGGAGGTATGAATTGTTTTTCACTCCCCTTCCCCCTCTCCACATAAATGAGTTTAAAAGAAATATATAGGCTATTTTGTTATTTCAAATGATTGTTTTTAATTCTTAAGACAGTTTTTGAACATTATTCCTTCCCTTTTTAAGGGTCAAATATTTTACTCTTGAATGGGAGCACTAGTATATCCCTCTTAATTATAAGTATTCATTAAATTGAGACTGTTTTTAAAGTGGATTTTGGCTTTTGATAGAAAAATTCTCAAAAGTTTCCCTGGGTAGAAGAATAGTGTGTGAATTTTAGAGTTTAGATATTTCATACTTAGTCACCAGATCTTACCTGTTTATGATCTCAACATGTATGTTTAAGAACAATAAAAATCAAAATTGTTAGTTGTAGTCTAAAGTCCAGTGAGTTTTAGAACTAATGTTTGTTTTGTATGTTATTCAATTTAGCTTTTAAAAGTTTCTTCCTGCAGGAACCATTGCAGTGGATAAGTTTTAAATCCTTCATCTTGGAACTCAGATCTTGACACCTTTCTGGAATTCTTTTTTATTTAAAATCGTTCCATGTTGTCTGTGAACAGATCTGCTGATAATTATTAGGTTGCTGCTGGCAAGAAGTGAAAGATAGGATAGTAGGAAAAAGGCTACAGCTTTATGTACACAGTGAAACTTCCCTCTCAGTTCAGTATAGTGCTGTAAGTAAGTTAGTCCTTGTAACCTAAACTCTTCGTTGTCTAGGCAGAATCATCCTGGGGTGCCTGTCTCAGGTTGGGTGGGAAACCAGTCATTGGACATGGGTTCCCCACAGTCAATTTTCTTGTGTAGTCTCTGGCAGTAAAATAACATTGATTAATGTCTACAAACTGAACATACCTAAATGACCAGTACCCAGATCACAAGTCAGAACACAGGAGCATTCTAGAAGACACTGCCCTATACTATACTTCCCTCCAGTTGCCCCTGCCCAACCCTTGTTTCATTTTACCTCTCAGTACTACTTCAAAAATCTCTGGAAAGAGGTATAATCGCCTGCCCTTCTGGAAATAGTTACCCTGAACTGAAAACTTGACCATGAATTATTGGGAGGGAAATGTCAAAGAAACATAAAACTTCTCTATTATTATAAAAATCAAGTTAGTTTCAGAGTTTCTCAACTTACTATCTGCTCTCCTTTTAGTTAATTGCAGAAGGAAAATGGGTCAAGCTTGAAAAAACAACTTACATGGATCCTACCGGTAAAACTAGGTAAACTATTTTTTCTCTTTTGTAAAATGCTCAGTATTTGAGTTCTCAGAATCTCTGTTAAATGTTTGGCATTTTCCTCATTATAAACTGTGTTACTGTAATTTAGTTGTTCTTCCTATTACTCAAGTATATGGAATTAACACCAGTCTCCCAAAGTAGACTTGCATAAACCTACAATTTTTGGACTAAGACTGGCTTAAGTAAGCTATGTCTGTTACGGTAAGAGAATAATGAACAGTACAGGTTGTTTCCTTCTAGTAAAACCAATTTTTAATGTATAAATTAGAAGGATTAAAGAGAAAACATTGCTGGGTTTGAGGGGAAACTTATATGTTTGTATCATAGAAATGTAAATTAGCAAAACCTTTTTGTAAAACATTTTGCTATATGTATCAAGTGCCTTGAAGCTATTGTACCCTTTGACCCAGTAATCTCCCTGCTGAGAATGTGCTAAGGAAATTATCTGGAATCAGATTTATGCATGAAAATGTTCATTAAACTTTTAAATGGAAAAAAAAAAAAAAAAGAAAACCTAAAAATAAACTAGATATCTTAAAAATAGAGGTAACTGTCACAGTGTACTTATTTTGTAAAATCTCTGCAGCCATCTAAACAGATTTTGAAGACTGCCTCACAATATTGGAAAAGTTAAGATGGTAGAGTAGAAAATTGTGTACATGTTTTTAAACTCTGAAATAATGCATAAGAGAGGTTAGAAGGAAAACCATGGTATTTTCTATTTTCCAAATTTTCTGTTTATAATCTTTTGATATTATAACTACAAGAAAAAGTGTCAAAATGGATTAAATATTTAGTGAAATATATAAAAAAGAATAAAGCAGAATGAGAAAATATGAAAACATAACTAAGTTTAGTATCCAGATTACATGGTGCAAATTCATGAGTTATTAAATATACCAAGATTCCATTTAATTACTAGAATAAAAATTTAAAGATAAAACATAGGACTGTATAACACAGTGAACCCTATTGTAGACAATGGACTGTAGTTAATAGTACACACATAAGAATGTTCTTTCATGAATTATTACAAATGTGTGACACTGATATAAGGTGTTAATGATAGGGTGGTATATGGGGAAAACACACCTAATATAAACTGTGGACAGTAGTTAATAGTGCTATTTTAATGATCTATCCTCAAAGGTAACTACTGTTTAAAAAAAAAAAAAAAAAAGTAAATTACCAAAAAACGCTGCCCTCAATTGTAACCATGTTCCACACCAATGCAAGATGGTGGTGGTGGAGTAGTGTGTGGGAATCCTATTTTTATGCATGATTAGTCTGTAACCCCACAATTTCTCTAATAAAAATTTTTTTTTTACGATTCCAAATAAGAGTAGCATAGTTTTTTTTTTTGTGAGATGTCATCAATGTAAAAGTACATAGACTTGCCAGCAGTTTAAACACCTTTGAATATACCTACTAAATCAGCAAGCACGTAAATAAGGCGATGAATAGCAAACTTTTATCAAAATGTCTATAGCACTATTAAATGAAAACCCAGAAGTAAGAAAGCTGAGCACACTATGATCCTACAGCACAGTAGAGGATATAAGTAGAATTTAGAGTGTCAGCTCTATGGGCTCTGGTATGTAGAACTACATATGAAATCAGTCAGGGATAGGAGGCAGACCCAAAATAGAAATGTGGCAAGGCTCAAGCCATTGGAAGCACAGGGTGTTCCATTGTATTTATCTCTGTAAAAATAATAGTGAGGTTGAGCCCGATTTATAGTGGTTTATTTATAATCTGGCTCTTTTTTCCTATAAAGTTAAGTTTATAATCCTAAATATAACCCTTAGCACTAATCAGTCTTAAGAGCAGGTGGTGGTTTGCACCAGTGCATCTCTTTACCTTTCTTCTTCCCTTCCAGTATCTCTTAATCAGGGATGTGCATCAGAACAATAGGGAGATTTTTTTTTCCTCACCCAAAATACTCATGTTCAGGCCTTTTCCAGGGTCTAATTCAGTAGTTTGGCAGTGGAGCTCAAAAATCTCTACCAAACGGCCTTATTTTTGCAGCGTGTTTATAGCACGTTCACCTCCATTCTTCTACACCGGGACTTCCTCCTGACTTTGGAAGAGGTCTCATGCAAGTACTGAACATCAAGGTGCCAAGCTTTGAAGAAAGAAGCGCCACACTTTCCACTAGCCCCTAGTTTATAAATTTATAAAGTGTTTTCTCTAATTTCCTGATATCAAAGCATGTATATGAAGGGTAAAATATCAGCTAGAGAATCCTTTGTTCCACTGTCTTATTCATAGAAAAGGACATGGACTTGACTTTAGAACCATGAAAATGCGCTGGAAATATGTCCTTTACCTGACATTCGGGATATTCTTGAAGTCCTCCTTTGTCACCCTCCCTGCCTCCCGTGTTGAGGAGACTAAAAGATGGAGTAACTTCACTAGACTCAGAATTCTAAAGCTAGAGACTTTCAAGAACATTCTTTTAATTCCCTGGTTTTATGAATGAGACAACAATCTCGGAAAGGCAGTGGCTGGAGGTTAGCTAGAAGGCAAGTAGAGACAAGATTTTCTGACTCCCCATCAGGTACTTGCGTATCAGTGCTCACGGGCATTCTTGTTCTCATATATCTCCCTCATGAATGTATGTCTAATTTATTGCTCATAGTTTATGGCTCATTATTCATTACTGCTTACTGACTTTGTCTTTATCATTATAATGATCTACTCTCTTTGTTTCCCCTTATTCCTAGTGTATTGGGGGTGGGACCTTCAGTCTTTGCCCAGCACTCTTCTTCAGTCTTTAGGACCAACCTTAGGAGTCATCAGTGAGAGCTCTGCCAAAGGTGTTTTGTCTCTTGCAACCTGTATTCTTCACTTATCAGAACTGCTTTTTGGTTGGCTTCTTGCTGCTAACAGGAATGTTGAGCTGTTATATGTTGTTGTAGTCTGTCTGATGTTTATAGGTTCATTTTGACATGTTTGCCCTTTAGAATTTGAGTACAATGCTGAAAGATAAGTGTATACAAAGGTTTTTTTTACACCAAATTAAATATCTTGAGATTTTTATCTGACGTTAAATATCTGAAATTTGTTTACAGAAATGTGACAAGGTCCCAGCTTTAGGGACAGCCAGATAAAAAGTAAGAGCAAGAGGGTGCCTTGGGTGTACATCCTGTAACTCTTTATTCCAGGGAGGCAGATGTTTACTCCCTTCTTATCCTGGTCCCCAGGGTTTTAGAAGAGAGCCCTACTCCCATGTCTCACTACTGCTTTTTCTCTTAAAGGAATAAGAGAGTGAAAGGGGATTTCCCCCCATATCTTCCCCCACCCCTTAAGCAACATGATTGCTCCAATAACTGATTTTCAATACATCTCTACCCAGTGTTCCCAGGGGAGGAAGTGGAATATCATAAATGTTACTGAAAATGAAGCAGGTCACATGGCCTTAAACAAAGCTGAATCAGAAATAAAGCCATAAAAGGGAGTTAGAGTCTGTAGTTATTCACCTCACTTTTTCCTCTAGGGACCATTTTCCAAACCCTTTAGATAAGTTCTCATGCATGCAAAGTAGAGCCCTTACCTCAGTTCAGTAATTCCTCAATTATTAAATGGAAGAATTCTCCTTTCCTAAGTCATGCATTTCAGATCATATAAGGAGCTCTGTCAGTCATTCACACCCTACACCTTATCTTGTTCTAACATGTAAGGCTGGAATTTTCATAAAGGGCTTCATTTACATAAAGTGCCTAATAGCCTTTAAAGCTGTAATCACCAGTGGTGCCATTCACCCATGGATTATGAACCAACAAACTAAAGTACTTAAGAGTAAATGATTTGAAAGCTTCAGCACAAGTGACGAGCAGGCTGTCCAGTTAGATGGCGTCCAGGTTAGGTATAGGGCTGCAAAGGCTTTTTTGGGTAATTTTCAGAAGCTGTAGTGTGGGGAGCACAGTTGGCTTTTTCCTACAGATCATTATTATTGTGGTCTTCTTGACCAGTATCATTAGTACATTTGCATGCTTTGCATTTATAAAGTGTGGTTGTACACAGAAAACCTAGGAACGTTCTCCTCTTTCTCTCTAATGATTTTGTTTTTCCTTCTCTACCCAAACAGAACTTGGGAAACTGTGAAACGTACAACCAGGAAAAGACAGTCCGCTGATGGTATGAGTGCAAATCTGCCTAGGGAAGGTAGTGCCCTTTATTGCAGGGGACTAGGTGCAGGAGGTTTTCTCACTGTAAGCAAGACCTCAGAGCAGAGTTTCTTCGGTTATGATCTAGTATCTTTAAATCTACTACTTGTTTTTGCAGTGCTATGTAAATAAACAAAGATTTCTTTATAAGTGACTTTGTTATCTACCCTAGCTCAGAACAGGGTTTATTCGGGGGGTGGGAGGAAGATAATATTTAGAGCCAAACATAAATCAATATAATTTGAAGTCATGCATTGTGTCTTGATATGTTAGTACTTCTAGAAATGCTGAGTATTCTGTTCAAAGGCTCTAGGGGAGAGCCTTTAGTTTGGAAAAATTCTTTGGCACAATGTTATGCATATCAGCCATTTGCTTTATAAATTGTTGAAGAAGTGGAATTGGGAAAAAACTTCATTCAGTTCACTTTCCCTGCTAGACATGAAGCTTTGACTGCAAAAATCTCAAACAATTCTGAAAGTCATCTCTGGTCTAGGGGAAGTTGGGTGATAGGGCTTTCTCTTTTTTTTCCTTTTTATTTTCCTATTTTGCTCTGTTTTCTGTTTGTTCTCAACTCAAACAAAGTAGCTCTGCTGCAGCTGCTATTTTAACTGGCGGGGCATATTTAGGAGGCACCAAGTGCAGAGAGTGGGCAGTTTGTGTTTTCCAGAACCCAGTGGTTTTTTGTTTTTGTTTGGTTTGTTTAAGGCCAAATAACATGGAAGAAAAAAATAAAATTCAGTCTAGCCAGTACATACTGCAAGGAATGGAATGTATGTGAAAGGAAATCCAGGAGCACAAAGATCAGTGTGACTTCACAGGTGGTCCAGTGGCATGATGGGAAATGGCTCTCTATAGAGTTAGTGTAGACTGGCATTTTATATCCTTGGCCCTGTGCTAAATGTCTTTGCTTTGGTTTCAATTTTGAAGAAATTATACCAACTAAAACAAGCTTTTTATGAAATAATTTAAAAACATGGAAATATAATTTATTGCATTCTTTTGCTTTACGTTTTTAAATGAGAACAGCTTCCCAATATTAGATGAAGTTAATTTCTTATTGCTCATGAGAGGCAGAGGGTAGATTTCAGGTGCAGCTTCTTATAGCAGTGGGGCCATTCTACACGCGTTGAGGGTACCCCTGGGCTTTCATGAGGTTCCTTGGTTGTGTCTCCTGGGGGCAGGTGTGGCGGTTATCCCAGTGCTGCAGAGAACTCTCCATTATGAATGCATTGTTCTGGTGAAACAGTTCCGGCCTCCAGTGGGAGGCTACTGCCTGGAATTCCCTGCAGGTGAGTAACTGGGCGTAGGAAATAGAGTCACTTCTCGGGGACTGTGGGACTGCACCAGGGCCTTGAACACCTTTTCTTCTGTCCATTGCTTGTACGTCAAAAAGCCACGTCTGCAGGAAGGCTGCTCGTGGCCACCAGCCACATTCTGATGACCATCTGAACCCACAGGGGCTGCATGGTGTGTCATTGCAGTGCGCCTTTCCGGGCCTTCCTCTACAGCGTTCGCTGTATTCTCTCTTTGAGTAACTTCTTGCTTTTCCTCAGTTTGTCAACTTATTTCATTTTATCTCACACTAACCTTCTGCCCTCAACTAGTAATTTACAATAATAACTAGGCCACAGACTCCAGACACTAAATGTAAAATAAACAGGTCAAGGAAATTGTCTTCATTAGTTTCAACTAGAACTTTTTTTTTTCAGTTGCACACTTAAGTACAACTATCCACAATTTAATGCACTGTTATTACAGTGCACTGTATTAGACTGTCCCCATCTGAAGAGATTAAATTTTTTGTCTTTTTTTTATGTTTTGTGCTTTTAAAGTTCTTCTGTAGTAACATATAGTTAACTAGTTTCTTTATCATTTACTCACTGTCTCATAAAAATCATCTGCACAGCCTGTATTTCACTTTTTTTGGATCCTTTTGAGAGGACAGATTCTAGTTGCCACTGTCTGCCTCCCACTCGGCCTCCTCTCTACCAATCCTCACAGAAACCAGGCTAGAGGCCTCAAGTCTACCACCTTTCAGTTCTGGCCTCCTTAACTGGAAACATTCATCTTGGCATTTCCATATATGCCATCAGTATTTCTCTGTGAAGGATAAAGGCAAAGATACACTGTCACTGCTTTATAAATGAGAAAACAAAATCCACAGGCTTCTTGTGCTACAGGCTCTTAACTCGGTTCCAAACCCCCACCACCAAGGCTTTTAATCACCTGTAAGTTCTTTTTCATCCCACAAAGCTTTACCATTTCCATGTTGTACAAAAATATTAGTGTAGAGATGATCATGAAAAAAATCTAGACATAAATAAGAGGAACGGATGATAGCTATCAAAACCTGCTTTAATTACCTAGAGCTTTTGTCTTACTGCTGTTTTTCCTCCTATAAAAGTTGCAAGCCTCACTGAGTTTTCTCTGTAAGACCAGTTTCACAGCACTCGTTCTTCTAACATATCTCAGCAGCAGCTACATTAGAAGAATGAGAGATTTGAGGACAATTGGAATTCCCCATCCACCTTACAAATGATTTGGACTTCCAGGTCTCATCGATGACAATGAAAGCCCAGAAGCAGCTGCTCTTCGGGAGCTTGAGGAAGAGACTGGCTATAAGGGTGACATTGCTGAATGCTCTCCTGGTTTGTATTGCTTTCCAAGTGTACACTTGGGAACAAACCCCTAAAATTAAAGCAGCAGTAGATTCTTCTGAGTGGAAAAATTTTATGGTCAGAATTCATATGGCTTTTATTTTGTCCAGTTCACTGGAGAGAAATCATAGATTGGGATTGGTCACCATTTATAAGGGAACCTCCCTGTGAGAGAATGTTGGAGCAGGAATTGGGAAGTTAAGTTGCCTATCAGCCTTTCCCATCCTCTCGCTGCTCTAGTGCTAAGCAGCCTCATCCACATGACAAGCTCCTCAAGAGAACTTGATTTTTTTCTCTTGATGTGGTGAAAAGATTTTACAACTTGTCAGTACCCTCTAACCCTCAGAGTTACCAACTTGAGTCAGTAACTTGGGAAAACACGAGTACTTCTGCACTTATGCTCTGCTATCCTACCTACTGAGTGATGGTGATAAACCATCAGTCTCCTGGATATCTTCTAGGCTAACTATGAATGATGGGCCCAGTCTTCTTCCTAAGACATTTAACTAGTTTAGCAGATTGCAGAAGGGATGGAAGCCCCTGACTGGTTTCTTTCCAAGATACCTGTGCTTCTCCCGCAGCCGTGTGCATGGATCCTGGTCTGTCCAGCTGCACCACCCACGTCGTGACCGTAACCATTAACGGGGACGATGCAGAGAACGTCAGGCCTAAGCCGAAGCCAGGTACGTGTGTGTCGGCTGAAGTGGAGGTGGTGGCCGGGTCAGAGGTGGTGCGCGTGTAGTGAGTGCCTTTTAGTGTGCTATTGGGCTGATTGTTTTGATTTGTTAAAAGAATGATAGTCTTTCATAGATACTTCATCAGTATGTTTGGCTGCTTTTCCAATCTTAAATAGTTTAGCATTTTTCTTTTACCAATTCATTGATTTTCTTTTCTTCAAACGCTAACTTGGAGATTTCTGTATTTTCTGTACCAAGCTTATTCCCGCTTAGTAATATGAGTTATGGGTTTAAGTATTAACAACAGTAGAGACTTGAAAATCATCATCATTTCTTCTTCGTGTGTACTCTAAGAATGGCATAAGAAGGCACAGCAGTTTTAATAACTATTCCTTATTGAGTTCAGTATTTAGAGAGGCTATTAGGCAATTCTTTGGTTTATATTATTTTTTAGAAAGTTTGGATTCAAAAGCTCTTTGCCTCTGTCTGTCTCTTGCCTTCTCTCCCACCCCCTGAAAGAGGGGTACCGTATTTCTGTACATACCATGTGTGAGCCCTCTTCAGTTGTTCACATCTATGTTTCAGTATCCCATTGCAGCTAGTTTTAAATGGTAAACTGTTAAACTAGCATATTAGAGAACATGCTCTAAATTTTGCTGTTAAATAGGCAGTTTGGAGAACCATAATAATTTTGTGTTGTTTAGAATGTTTTTACCATATATAAAAATTAGATTTGTGGGACCCAGGTTTCTGTTAAATTCCTGTAGCCTTCTCGATGTGTCTTACACAGATGTCTTCCTGTGTGCTGCTACTTCCAGCCTTGCTAAAAGGGTCTCCTTCTGTTTATTTTCAGCGGACGGAGGTACGTGATTCACCTCTTACTGGCTGGCTGTGCACATGGTTTAGTGCAGTGGTAATGGCTGTAGACTGGGCTTGTTTTGGTAGGTGTGCTTGTTCTTTGGCTCTGTTTTCACTTGTACTTTGTTTGTTTAGAATTTGTGGAAGTAATTTCTTTACCAAAGAATGACCTGCTGAAGAGACTTGAAGGTAAGCATTATGAAGGTGATAGCCCAGCTTTCTCTGTTTTCTCTGCCCCTTTCCCAGCAAATGGTCATATCGGTCATGTGGTTGTATTGTGTAATTATTCATTCCTGGCCAGCCCATCTCATAATGCTTTGGTTTAAAAAAAAAAAAAAAAAAATCAGTGCTGTGATGTGGCAGATGTCCTTTGATTGTAAAATCCCCATACAGCTACATTAGGAGATAATATCCAGAGGACAGGTGAACAGTTCCTCAAGGAGCTGCACTGTGCTGTCTCCATAGCTAATGTTCATAACTTGACTATTTCATTGGTTGTGAGTCTTTCAGGAAATTGATAGATAATGTATAAGTAATTACTTCAGAAATTTAACTTGAAGCATTACTTTGAGAGTAGTCTCTGACATCCTTGCATGAGTACCAGTGGCATACAATTTTACTTCGTAAGTGGAACACATTATTTTGAAATGTTTGAAAAGTTAAGAGGATCTTTCAAAAACCTCTGGGATTTCATATTCCCAAATAGCTTCCATTCCTACTTTACCTTTTTAAAAACTAGACCTGGAACCAGCTGTGGCTCAATTGGTTGGGCTCTGGTTTGCCACATGGGAGGCCTCGGGTTCATTTCCCGGGGCCTCCTGGAGAAGGCAAGCCGCCTGTGGTGAGCTGACTCAGCAGGGGGAGACAAGCAGACACAGAAAAACGCAAAGCAAATGAACACAGCAAGCACAAGCAGTGAGGGGGGTATATATAAATAAATAAAAATAAATCTTAAAAAAAAAAAAAAAAGATCTGAGGGTGAAAACCACCTCAAGATCCCAAAGTCAGAGTTAGAATATTAATCACACTGAAGAGTGTGCAATAACTTATCAGGTACTTCTTCAGAGGAAGCTGTGGCTCTCCATGATATACAGTCCAACTTGGAGTCTGACAGGCCTGAGGGGCTTGCAAGCTTGGCTGACTTTGGATTAGTCATGAGATTTTGAACAAGCTCCTTAACCTCTCTAAGGTTTTATTATAAAACAGGAGGCCTTTGAGGAGGCATGGGTAAAATTAAATGGGGTACCATATGCAAAGCATGTGGCACTAGATGTTCAAATGTCTCAGATGCCTTTTTTTCCCCCATATTAGTATTCTTTTTAAAAATTCCTTTCTTCTCCCTTCACCTAACTTAATTTCCATTTTGGTGATAGAAGGGAGAAAAAATAAAGGGGGGGGGGGAAGAGAAGAAGGAAGGGAGGGAGAAATAGATGTAAAGAGAGGCTAAGATAAAAGCATTGGCTTGCCCAGCTTTACTAGAATCAAAATACAGCAATCAAATTGCTTATTCAACAAATAATGTTTGGGTTCAATTTGTGACCAGGACCAGCATTCAGCACTCACCTAGCACCTGCCGTGCACAGCTGAGTAGGATACAATCCCAGCCTTCAAACTTGTTCCTAAACAAGTAGCCAGGAAAACAAGACGTTAGAAGTCTGACCACCTCCATCTGAGAGACTAGAAGTTCTCTTGAAGCCTGTTGTAATAAGATGCCGAGACCGCACTTCTTGGTGTATAACTGCAGTCCTATCTTGCACACAGTTGAACCTGCATGGGGGAAATGTGCACCCCTAGGAGGAAAAGACAGGAATCCCTGGCAAAGACACAGGCTAATCATCACCATTTGGTTAGAGCAGCAGAGCCCTACAGTGCGCTATACAGTATACCACTGGATCTTTAGACTTAAAGCTTTTTAACAAGTATAAAATCTTTATCTTTGACCTATTTGCCCCTCTTTCTATAATTTCTTCTGGTTCTTGTCTCATGTTGGGACTGTAATCTTGCTTTTATATTCTTTATTCTTTCACTAGATTGAAAGGCAGAAAATGTCCTGTCTACCATTGTACCACCAGCATCTAGCATAGGAACTGACACATAGTAGGTGCTCAGTAAATACTGATGGAATGATAAGGGGTTACATATTGTCCTTTATTAACGGCACTGTCTCACTTGTATTCTTTGCTTCCTAAAGCTCTGGTAGCAGATGAGCATCTCACAGTGGACGCCAGAGTCTATTCCTACGCACTGGCGCTGAAACATGCAAACGCTAAGCCCTTTGAAGTGCCCTTCCTGAAATTTTAAGGCGAAAAAGATTTTGTAAACACCACCACCAGACATTCTTCACTCAGACTTTGTATGCAGCCTGGATTAATGTCAACTTTAAATAAGCTTTTTCACAAAATAAAAGCAACATTTTAGAATGCATGTGGTGGTATGGAGTTGTAATTATAGACAGGCTGGAACTCTACTTCATTAGAATTTGTTAAACTGCAGCTAACTTTTTTTTAAAGCTTGACTGTTATTTTTCTAACTTAGCCCACAGCATGGGATGTTTCCATTGGAAAATTGACCTGAATTCCAAATGAGGTCAGCTGTTTCCACACTTAACCCCCAATATAAAATGCTGTAACTGGGCATGCAAATATAGTGTGTGGGGGGGTAATTTTGTGTAGGGACTTTCTTGGCCCCTCCTAACTAAAGTATTTGCTATGTGGAATTTAACTGGGTAGCAGAAAATATAAAATTAATAAAGAGAATACTATTCTTGATAAGCAATTATTTACCTTTTGCTAGTGCCTTCATATTCACCTATATAAGTACGTTATTGAAGTTGGTACAGCACTTATGTACTGAAAAGTGGTCGTTTCCATTCATTTTATCAAGGATAAGACAGTAATGAAAATACAGGACTTTAGAAACCAATTTCCAATCCTTGCCTCAAAAAGTACTTGAAGGCCCGGCTAGATAGCTCAGTGGATAAAGAGCTCGCCGGTGTA
>PVKH010024845.1:0-13538 GCA_004027955.1 Chaetophractus vellerosus | reverse complement strand
CCCTGTCCATGGCAGTTTTTTGCCCTGCCCATGGCAGCTCTGGCCCGCCCATGGTGGCTTACCCTTCTCAAGGCAGCCTGCCTGCTAGGAGAGGTCCCCGGGAACCGAACCCAGGGCCTCCCATGTGGTATGCCGGTGCCCTATCCACTGGGCTATACGGCCAGCCCCTCCTCCTTGATATTCTAATTGGCAATCCCATTTCAACTGAATTCCTGACTTTCACCCCCACATCTCCTCCTCCTGCAGTCTTTCTCATCTTAAAAATGGCAATTCCACCCTCCAGTTGCTCAGGTCAAAAACCTCAGTATTTGTGACTCTTCATTTTCTCTCATACCCTGCATCCAATCCATCAACAAACTATAGCTCCATCTTCAAAACATGCCAAGAATCACACCACTTCCCACCTCCACCACTGTTTCCCAGCCCAAGCCCCCTGGATTATTGTAATGGCCTTCTAATTGGAACCCCACTTCCACCCTTGTTCCCTGCAATTCATTCTCAACACAGCAGCTGTCATGGTCCTTTGAAAACAAAGGCAGCTCGTGTCACTCCTCTGCTCCAAGCACTCACCTGGCTTTCCGTTTTGTGCAGAGGATGCGTGACGGACCTCACCGTGGCCTATGAAGCTTGGTCTGAGCCCCCTTTCCTCTCCTGCTTGCCTCGGCTCTGGGGCCTGAGCACTTGCTGTTCTCTCTGCTTGGAATGCTCCTCCCCCAGATATGCTCTTGGCTCCTTCTGCCCTTACTCAGGTCTCTGCTCAAAGGTCACTTTTACGCTGAGCCCTTCCCCGACCACCTCATAGAAACAGTAATGCCCTGGGCACTCCCATCCTCCATGTCCCATTTTGTTTTTCTCCTTGGCCCTTCCCCACACTCGAATCACTATATATCTGTCAGTGTGTTTGCTCTCTGTTTCTTCCCAGTGTAAGCTCCATGAAGGCTGGGACTTTATCTGCCTGTTTCACTGCTGTATCCCCATGGCTTGGAATAGCACCTGGCATGTAGCAGGACCTCATTCAATTTGTTGAATGACTTCCTCACAGGGCTGCTGTGAGGTGAATGAGATGGCGTACGTGGCCGGGCTACCAAATGCCAGTCTCTGTCAGATGCTGGCTGTAGCTTCAGGCCAGGCCATTTCGAGCCCACCTGACCAAAGCAGGTGGGCACATACCCTTTCTTCTTCCTCCGCTGACTCTAGGAGTGACTGTGTTCCCCATTGGAGTTGGGGATCATTACGATGAGGCTCAGCTGAGGGTCCTGGCGGGCCCAGAGGCCAGCTCCAATGTGGTGAAGCTCCAGCAGATCGAAGACCTCCCCGCCATGGTCACTCTGGGCAACTCCTTCTTCCACAAGCTGTGCTCTGGTGAGTCTCATCAGACCCTGCTCCCCCTCCCCTACCTCCCCCAAATCCATTCAAGACACCTGAGGATGCCTGTGCACAGGACTTGGTCTTGGGTGAAGACTGTTCAATTTCTGCTCATGGTAGGTGAACAAGGGATCATAGCAGGTTTTCTGGGCATGGTTTTTCTTCCACCCTACTGTCCATCCACAGTTTAGCACAGGAAGCTCATGCCTGTTTGTGCAGTGGGATCTTGGACAGAAGAAGCAGAAGACAGAAGCAGGGAGCTCCAGCAAGCTGCAGAATCACGACCATCTTCCCTGTGGCCCTCAGCATGGCTGCAGAGGGCTTTAGAAATACAGTAACATCGAGTGTAATACCCAAATCTCATCATTACGTTTTAAGGTTAGGGACTTTTTAAAACCATGCATGCTATATTTTTTGGCCTGGTTTAGCTTGAAGTCAAAACAAATGACAAAGCTACTGCCTTTGCATGCTAGATGACAGCTCTCCAGCCAGGAATCTTCAAGTTTTCAAGAACTTGCCTCATTGCCAGGGAGGCGTGGAACTACATATGAAAGGGGAAAAGGAGATAATGGCTGTGAAAACACTTTGTAAACTGCAGTTGTTGCCCTATTTTCACTGTTAACATCATCATCACTAACCAAAAAGCAACCTCTTAGCCTTGTGTACCCCTGTCCTGACTGTTGAACCCACTCCGATTCTTTTCAGAGTTAACTTGACATTAAGCCAATCCAGGTAGCCCAAGCAGACATTGTGAATGGTTTATCATTTCTGGGTGATGGGCGGTAAGGTCTTATTTGTGTCTGTTTCAGGGTTCGTTAGAGTTTGCATGGATGAGGATGGGAATGAAAAGAAGGTAAGTTCCTTTCTGTTGGCTTTGAAAGAAAGACCATGATGTATGTTCGGGGCCTTGCCCCCACTGGCTGACTTTTCCTCCTTTGGTCTTGGTCCAGTTCTCCCTCTTATCATCATATCCTGCCCCTGGGGACCATCTGTAAGTCTTGTGTTCTGCATCCTGTCTCCCATGTGCAGCCTCCTTGCCATTTAGGCCTATGTCCTAGTCCAGTCTCTATGTCCTTAGAGGGGGTCAGTTGCCGGGTAGTTGGATTTAGAGCTGAAGTCCCTCATCCTATTCCCTGTCTGAATCTGGTTCTTTCTTCTGAGCAGCCTGGGGATGTCTGGACCTTGCCAGATCAGTGCCACACAGTGACCTGCCTGCCAGATGGCCAGACCTTGCTGAAGAGTCACCGGGTGAACTGTGACTGGGGCCCGAGGCCTTCATGCCCCAATAGCCAGCCCCCCATTAGAGTGGAAGAGACCTGTGGCTGCCGCTGGACCTGCCCCTGTGAGTCCTTTGCTTCACCAGCTGAGGCTTGGCCTTTAGCTTGGCTTTGCAGAAAGGTAGACCAGAAGCCTACCAGCCCAGAAGCACCCTTTCCCTCCTCACCACAAGTGTGCTGCTACCTTCACCCACATTCCCTCCCCTCAGCACTCCTGGATATGTGTGTTTTCATCCTGTCTCAGGGAACACTGTTCTCTTCCTTTGCCTTTGGAAGGCACTACCGCAGGTTGCGCATAACCAGAAGGAAGAATTGCTTTTCTGAGGTCAGTTCTCAGCCTGGCTGGTGGCAAGGCAACCTTGGGGAATTTATGAGTTTGGGTAGAGCACTGAAATTACAGCAGTGAGAGAGACATCCCCTGAAAACTCTCCATTCACACCTGCAACTGTCTGGCGGTTGGGTATGAGGTATGACCTTGCGGTGGCCTGTCCATCTCACGGAAGCCTGCGGAGAACCTTCACCCATGGGTGCGGATTAGCCCTCTGTCTCATGCTTGGGAGAAGCCCACCGGTGGGTAGATCATAATCATTATGTTGAACAGGCACAGTTTGTGGGATGTAATAAAGACGATTCTCTATCCCGTTCCCCTTTAAAACACATTTAGTGGGGCAGGGGATGTCCCCCTGGGCTAGATGAAAACTCTATCAAACCCTGTCATTTCTGCTTATTCATAAAACAATTCTATAGCCACTTTAAGTCATAAAACAATTCTATGGCCACTTTAAGTCTCAATTTGATTCCTGTGAAATAATCAAAACTTTGAACTTGATTTAGAATTAAAACTTCTTCCCCAGCCCCAGCTTGGGCTGCCTACTCTCTGGGGGAGGTGTTGAGGTGGGCTTCTCTCCCAGCTTGTCACCTCTCTCACATAACTTTTTGTGTGAGTTATCAAGAAACTACCGCACACACACACTTTGTCATTTATTTTATTATATTAAAGTATTCCTCGATTTCCATTTTCTTGAGTGCATTTATCAAGAATGTTTATGGAGTTTTGTTGAAGGCTTTTTCAGCATCTTTGGAGATAATTACATGATTTTTTCCCTTAGTTGTATTAATGTGGGATATTATTTGAAGGATTTCTTTTTACTGAGCCATCCTTGTGTTTCTGAAGTAAATCCCACTTGGTTATGATGTGTTATATTCTTAATGTGCTCCTGGCTTCTATTTGGTAATATTTACTACATTGGCTTTGATATTCGTGATATTGGTCTGTCATTTTTTTGTACTACGTTTGTACAGTAGACTTGTCTCTATTGATGTCTTTTTCTGTCTTAGATATCAGTGTTGTAATTTGCCTCAAAAAAGGCCTTGAGAAGTTTCCTCTCATTTTCAATAGTCTGGAACAATTTATGGAGTGCTGGGTTATCAAGTCTTTGAAGGATTAGTAAAATTTTCTTGTGAAACCATTTGGGTCTGTTTTGTGTGTGTGTGTGTGTGTGTGGTAGTTTCTTGATAACTTTCTCTAATTCTCCTAGGGAGCTTGATCTGCTTAGGCTTTCTATGTCTAATGGTATCAGTTTTAGCAATATCTATTTTCCTAGAAATTTATACATTTTATCTAGATGTTTCAAATTTATTGCACAGAGGTCTGCAAAATAGTCTTTTATAATCACTTAAAAATTCTCTTTCAATAGTCATTTTTCTTTTGTCACTTATTTTATATATTTCTATATTCTCATTTTTTTCTTTATCGAGTTAGCTCATTCTTTGTCTTTGCGAACTTTTTTAAATTTAGAATTTTGATTTATTGATTATGTCTACTGCCTTCTACCTCTACATCATTCATTTCTGCTTTTATGTTTATTATTTTATTTTTATCCATCCTTCCTTCTTTGAATTTTCTTTTTCTTTACTATTTTTGTGCTTTTCTATATTTTGGGGGGCTTGGAATTTTATTCATTTATTATCATTCTTTCATTTTTATTGATAGAAGTGTATAGTATTATAAATTTTCCTTTGGTCATTTCTTGAAATTTCTCTCAATGAGCATGATACGTAGTGTTTCCATTATCATTATTTGTTTTAGAAATTCTGTAATTTCAGTTTGTATTTCCCCTTACACTCAAGAGTTATAAAATAGAAGATTAAAAAATTTCCAAGTGTAAAAGTTATTTTGCTTCTAATTTTGTTTTTACTTTAAAATAATTTCTGGTTTTCTTGTGTAATTGGAGTGTTGTTTGTAATAGTTCTATTTTATGGAAGTTACTGTTATTTTCTTTGTGACCTGATATATGATCAGTTCTTCTGTGTGTGAAGCTGTATTCTCTGTTGTCAGGGTGGAAAGTCTGATATATATGCAGAACAGCTACATTTTAATTTTGTTGTTTAGGTCTTCCATATCCATACTTAGTTTTTGTTTATTTGACCTACCTTGTACTGAGAATGGTGTGTAAAAGGCTCCCATTATCAGTGTGTCTATTGATGTCTTCTTGCATCTCCGGTAGTTTTTGCTTCATAAAGGAGGCTGCAGAGTTATTCAATGCATAGATATTCATAACTCTTTTCTTTATTGTGAATTCTAGCATTCAGAGATGCTCCTTAGTCATGTTGAAACCTTTTTGGCTTGAATTCTACTTTATCTGATACTGGAATCCCTATCCCTGCTTGCTAAGAGCCTGATACCCTTTGCTCATCTCTTTATTTTAGCCCTTCTGAATTTAGATATGTCTCTTATATACAACATACAGTTGGATATTTATTTTAAGCTAAATTGAAAATCCTTTTCTTTTACTAATCATGTGGAGCCCATTCTCATTTATTGCTACAATTATGTTTTTCTTACTCTTGTCATAATATTTTATAATTATGTTATCTTTTATTCCACTTCTTTCTCTATGTGGTATGTATTCTTTGCCTTTTTAAATAAAATTTTTTTTTGACATTTAGGAAGGTTTATATTTTCGTTCCAGTTATTACCCTGTACTTAGATTGTTTGTTTGTTTAATGTCCTCAGTCCCTTGTTTTCTTATTTATTTGTTCATTATTTAGTTTGTCAGTTTTTAATCCTTTAAACTCCTTTGTCAGAAGTTTAATCCTTTAACTTCTACGTGTTGCCTGTACAAAAATTGATGAGCTTATTCTACTTTTCTCTTTTCCTTTCCCTTTCCTACCATTTTTCATTTGCATTATTTCTTCTTTGTCACAGAAGATAACATTTGTTCATTAGTCTTCCACTCTTCCTTTGTTTTAGTTTTAGATCATAAATGTGTATATAAAAATGTTCACCTGCCATTGTTTTGATGACAGTTCCCATTTATTTCTTAGTTGGAGGAAGCTTGTCCTCTAGTAGATTCCTCAAGAAGGGCTCATGGATACAGATGTCCCTATGTTATTGTATATTTTAAGTGGTTTTCCATAGCCTTGATGCTAGAAGGACGTTTTGGCTGGGAATAAAATTCTTGGTTCAGGCTTTCTTTCATTGAGTTTCTGGAAAATGCTATTCCATTGCTGCCTTGCTTTGAATGTTGTTTTGAGAATTCTGATAATCTGATTATTTTGCTCTTGTAAATTATTTGATCTCTTTTTCTGGAGAAGTTTTTCTTTGTCTTTGAAGTTTAATAATTTTACTGTTACATGTCTCAGAGTTGATTGTACTGGGATAATTTTTCCAGACATCTGACACATGATTTCAATATGTAGATTTGGGTCTTCTTTGGTTTACAGAAACTTCTCATGGATTAAAGTGTTTAAATATTAGTTCTGTTGCATTATCCCTCCCTCCCCCATGACTCCCTCGTCTGTTTGCTTGTCATTTATGCTCATTGTTTGCATTTGTTGTCTGCTCATTGTTTTTTGCTTGTTGTTTGCTGGTTTTTTCTTTAAGAAGCACAGAGAGCCAAACCCGAGACCTCTCATGTGGGAGGCGAGTGCTCACCTGCTTGAGCCACATCTGCTCCCTGCTTGTTTTTGCTTGTTGTCTGCTTGTTGTTTTGCTTGTTGTCTTGCTTGTTGCCTGCTCATTGTTTGTCTTCTTTAGGAGGCACCCGGGAACTGAACCCGGGACTTCCCATGTGGGAGGTGGGCACTCAACTGCCTGAGCCCATCCACTTCCTGCATTATTTTGTTTTTCTTCTTCAGGGACTCCAACGTTTTTTTTGTCTCTTAGATTTTCATTACTTTCCTTCTGACCCTTTTACTTCTTTCATTAACTCATTTTCATTATCTTGGTTGTTTTCTTACTTTTCTTCAATGTTCCTTATTAAATTTTTATTTCAGTCTATTCTCCATTATAATTCTTTCCATTTTTTAGGTGATTTTGCCTTTTTCTTCCATTTTTCCCTGAGTTCAATCAATTCTCTTTTTATCAATTCCTGTTTTTGTACATTTCTTAGTTTCTGAAATTCTAATTCAAGGTGTTTTTCATTTTCACAAATGTTTGAGTATATTTGTTTTTGAGTGCTTCCTTACAGTTTTCTTCTGCTTCATGGTTCTTTTTTTAGGGTGGAATTTCCGTTAGCTGAAGAGTGTTGGTTCTCATTTTCTGATTTTTTTGGAAGTAACTGCATAGACTTGCTTAGTTTTCTACTGCTAATTTTGTGGCTTTGGTATTTTAGAACTTTTCTGGTTCAATGTCTTCTGTCAGTATAGCAAAGTCCTTTCTTTAGGTTTGTTTTTTTTTGGTGTGCTGAGGTTTTATATATTCCCTGATTTTTAAAAATATCTTTTTTTGTATTATGGGGCCCTAAAATTTCCCCCTTTCTTGACCACCCAATTGCCAGATTGTACCTTTCCATTACTTTTTACTCTGTTCCTTCCCAGAAGCTATGCCTTTCAAAGATTCTCATTGCACAGTGTATGTATCTTAAGTCCCTGCAGTGATCTAAAAGATTTTAAACAAATTTTTTCAGTTAGGATGGACATCTCTTTCTGGTTTGCTGCTAACTCTCCTCTTCAGTGCTTTATTACTATTTTTCTCTAATTGTCCTTGCTGAAGATAAAGGTGAGTGTATGAGAGATTGTTTCCTGGGATTTGGCATGTTTTCCCCCTATTTTATTTATTGTTATTTTAGTTTGGACATTCTCTGTCTTCTAGTTATGCCAAAGCCATGGTTTATGTGTAGTTTAATTTGTTTTTCTTATTTCCCTGTATTGTTTTTGGAGGATTTATGGGAAGATGTAGACTTAGGCAGTTGTTTTTGTCTTTGGCTACCTGCATGTCTTTTTGAAATTTTTTTCCTTTTGGTCTGTCTAATAATTCACTTTGATATCTGGTATTCACCACATTTTGACACTTTAGTCAAAAGTTTTAATATAATATTCTGTCACAGATATTTCCTTTGTCACTCAGAAAGAGAATGACTAGGAAAATGTTGAAGAAAAGGAGAGATATGAGACAAAACAGTTTCAAGGATGAACTGTTTTTCTTTCATAAATTGATTTTTTAATTGGTCTGGACTATTTTTTTCCATGTCCTGAACATCAGACTGTGTTAATATAGGTGGTTCATTAATACTGATCAATAAATTGGAGTATGATGGGATTGCTTTGGGCGATACAATTTGGTTCAGTATTCCGGAGATGAGGGGATCTTAAGTTCTAATAGACTACAACCCAGAACTCTTCTGCACTGTTAGGCATTTTATCTATATTGGAACTAATTCTCTCAATAATCCTGAAAGATATATATTATAATCCCATTACGGTGAGGAGCTAGAAGATTGCAGAAATTAAGCAGTTTGTCCCAGGTCATAGTGCAAAAACATGGAGAAGAATTCAATCCTGGATTTTCCTGCTTTAAAGGGCTCATTCCACCGTAACAGTTTATCTTATGGTAGGCAGAGCTAGTCTCATTAACTTGCCAAATGTGCGCTAAATCCTTGTCTTTGCCTTGTGACTTACCACATTCTCTTAGCAGTTGGGCCTGGCTCCTTAAGATTTGACAGTATTCACAATGGGGGCTATGGGGGCAGTTGCAGCATGATTGCCGCAGGCCATCGGCCTTCAGTGCTGTCACTGGAAAGTGATTGGAGGCTCAAGGACGACTTAGGGGGCTTTGAGCGGATGGGCTCCTGGGGAGGCTGCTCGGCAGAACCATCATTTGTAGGTAGATGTGCTGCCTTGAGAATCAGGATGCTAGGTCAGCCATTCAGGTACATGTCGCCCCAGACCTGGCTCTGTGTGCACGCGCGTGTGTGTGTCTCTGTGTGAGTGTAAAACATTCTCACGACCATGCCGTTCCACTGAATCAATCTCTCAGCTCCTGGACTTTTGTTTACGCATCATTATAGATGTGGTCATGTTTTTTTCTGGAAGGTGCATCTCCAATTTCATTTAGGTCCAAGATTTGTTTTCAAATGGTTTATGGCAGCGGTGCCTTCCATGTGGGGATTTTTACTGACTCTTAACTAGAGGCAAGATGATTAGCGTTTGCAAATGGTGCTTTAATAGGAACCCCGAGCATTTTCCAATTATGTGAATGAACACGTGGTGACTAAGGGTGCGCTGAGGCCCAGCCATTTGTTTTGGCTCTGGGAGTATTTCTCTTAGGCTCTCTCTTAAGGGATTAAGGCAACAGGACCACTTGTACCATTAGTCACTTGGCAACTAGAAGGACACGTGTGTCTTTAGGTGAACTTTCTTTACAATGAGCTCATGAGCTCATGGCTTGCTTAGCTCCTCATGATTCCAGAGTCATAACACCCTGGAATTAACTGTGTTTCCTGGGCCAAGGCATCCCTGTAGAGTGGATCATTCATTTTGCACATTTCAATTCTTTTTGAAGTGTGGTTCTATAATTTACCACATTTTCATGTAATCCTTAGCCTTCTAAGCCTTCTCCAGGAAAGTATTTAATAACCAAGTATCACCTACCTAAGCCATTCTATCTCTCAGAGTCTCAGTTTCCTAATCTGTAAAATGAAGAAATTTGACCATATGGCTCTCAGCTCTGTTTATCCACGTGTAACTTGGTAACATCTGCTCCTTTGCTTGTTGTAGGTCTGGGAGACCGGATAATGTCGCATCCATCCTTTCCTCTCCCCTCTCTAGGTCTCTGCATGGGCAGCTCTACCCGGCACATCGTGACCTTCGGTGGGCAGAATTTCAAGCTGATCGGCAGCTGCTCCTATGTCCTGTTCCAAAACAAGGAGCAGGACCTGGAGGTGATTCTCCATAATGGCGCCTGCAGGCCTGCGGCGAGGCAGAGCTGCATGAAGTCCATTGAGGTGAAGCATGGCGGCCTCGCAGTTGAGCTCCACAGCGACATGGAGGTGAGAGGCGCTTCCTGTGGGTGAGGTAGCGGCAGAACCTCTGGGAAGCCACACGGGCCAGGTGCTGTTGGTTTTAGCTGGTGCTTCAGTTTGGGCCCCAGCCTTCTGCCTATCTAGCGAGGACCACCTTCTCAGGAGGGCTTGTGTCCATCCGCTTGTCTTGACATGACTTCAGTCTTGTTCTGGGCTCAGACATGGAGGAGAGGATCCCTTTTAGGCCACTTTACACTGTGAACGTAGGGCCAGTTTCTGGCTCTGGATGAGAACTGGGGCTGGACACCTCCATGTTTACCCATTAGGCACTATCAGCCCAGTATCTAGGGCCTGTGGACTTTTCAAGCTCCTTTGAAAATATTTGGGGCCTGAACAAAATTTATGGCTCCAAAATTTAAAAAGAAAACTGTAAAATGGATACACATAACTGTTTACAAAAGCTTACATTATACCAGCCTCATTACCTGTTCATTACATTACTACTTCATTACATTTGAAAACTTGTATATTAGATTTTCTCAGTTTGCAAGAATTCCTGAATATGCACAATAATTGCTGAAAAACATAGATAGGCATATATTAAATGAGTAAATCCAAGCTCAAATTTGTAAAGTCAAATGGTAAAAACCCTTCTGAAATTTTTGCAGCAAAAGTGGTATTCACTGTGGGATGTCAGTACGTTTGAACATTTGATATGATGTGTGCTGGGGTCTCCATGGTGACGTGGCACAATGGCAGCTTTCCCAGCCTGTCTTGAAGGGGTCGTCCTTCCCTGATGAAAGCACACAGACTCAAGGTTCACCTAAACACTGGGCGCTCAGGTTCCAGGTCCACAGCCCTTTGGACAGTATTATAATCATCTCCTCTCCTGCTGAGCTCTGTAAAGCCCCTTTCCAACACCACAGCTGCTGACAAATGTCAAGGTTTGTGGATAAGCCTGGCGCTGAGTGTGATAAAGGTGCAGGGACTTCCAGTCACTTCAGTGAGGAGCAAGTTCTAGGATTCCTCATTGCTCTGACTACTGATGAGCTCATTTTCTTCTTCGGGCAGGTGGCAGTGAATGGGAGACTGGTCTCTGTCCCTTACATGGGTGAGGACATGGAAGTCAATGTCTATGGTGCCATCATGTATGAGGTCAAGTTCACCCATCTCGGCCACCTCTTCACCTTCACACCCCAAAACAACGAGTTCCAGCTGCAGCTCAGCCCCAAGACCTTTGTTTCCAAGATGTATGGTCTCTGTGGTAAGAGCAGTCCTCCCACTTCCCCGATTGACGTTTATGGACCTTACTTGCTGACTTGCAGGACTCTTGGATGCTTCCATCGGGTACAGAAGCAAGGACCTGGCAGCAGGTTCAGGCCCTGGATGAGGTCCGGCATCCCGAAAGACAATCTTGTCTTCCCTGGTCTTTCTAGGGACCTGTGATGAGAATGGGGCAGGCGACTTCGTGCTGAGGGATGGCACGGCCACCACGGACCTGAGCACACTCGTCCAGGACTGGACAGTGCAGCAGCCAGGGCGGACGTGCAGTGCCGGGCCCGAGGAGCCGTGCCCTGCCTCTGCCAGCTCCCACTGCCAAGTCCTCCTCTCGGCACTGTTTGCTGAGTGCCACAGGGTCCTTGCTCCGGCCACGTTCTACGCCATTTGCCAGCAGGACAGCTGCCACCAGGAGCAAGTGTGTGAAGCCATTGCCTCTTATGCCCACCTCTGCCGTACCAGCGGGGTCTGTGTTGACTGGAGGACAACTGACTTCTGTCGTGAGTCTCCTCATGGACCCTTCAAAGTCCTGGGCTCAGTTAACCCCTCTGGGCCTAAGATTCTTTATCTACAAAATGAGGATCAAAATCCCAGTATTTTCCTATTACCTAGGATTCCAGTTAGGGTCAATAAAGTGGTAGATGTGTAAGTAATTTGAATGTAAAATTTCAGTGTAAATCAAAGCACGTTCTTTCCAGTATTTCTGTAGTTCGGGTGAATGTGATTTTCATATATTGGCAACTTATAGGCATCAGCAAAGTACAGTATAACCAGCCACTATTGAATTTGTAATTTCACTAAGCTTAGCAAAGGTTCATAGAGGTGGCTGGGCCTGAGCAGGATCTTGAAGTGTGAATGGAATTTTGTCTTTTGCATACCAAGAAGCTTCTTTTTATTTTTTATTTATCCCCCCCTTTCTGCTTGTTCTTGCTGTGTTCATTTTTTTGCGTTCTTCTGTGTCTCCTTGTCTCCCCCTGCTGTGGCGACCCACCGAGTCAGCTCACTGCGCGGCAGCCTGCCTGCTTACGGCTGCTTGCCCTGCCCGCGGCAGCTTGCCTTCTCGAGGCGGTCTGCCTGCTCGAGGAGGCCCCGGGAACCGAACCCGGGGCTTCCCATGTGGTAAACCGGAGCCCTACCAATTGAGCTACAGCCGGTTTCCCCAAGAAGCTTCTTAATTACAAATTCCACAGGATTGTGAGTATAAAGCTCTCCCTATCAAGGTCAGATTTCCTACGTGTACTTTGCATTTATCATTTAACATGTAGGCGATACCAAAATGAATAAAAAATGGAGCCTGCCCTCAAGGGGTGCTGGAGTGGAAAGAACGCTGAACTTCAGGAGCCTCGGTGGTCAAATGTAATCCCTGACTTTTTTGTTGTTGTTGAGGGAACTCAGCGTCTTGGAGGCCTGGGGTTTGCCTCGTAGGCTGGCAGCAGCTCTGTCCTGGGGCAAAGGGACGTGGGCATCCTGCCCAGCTTAGCTGGTGGCTAGCTGCCCTCTTAGCCTTCCTGGGCCTCAGTTCCTGCACCTTCGATGGAGACCTCTTAGACCTCCTGGGCTCCTTTGAGCTCTGATGGTTCAAGTCCTTGTAGCTGGTACTGCCTTCTCTCAATCTGCCTGCAGATCACGGGCAAAAATTAACTTCTAAGATGCTGGCAACACCTTCGCTAGTTACTAGTTTCTTTGCGTACCTTCTGGCTGCTTATTGTGCATGTAGAGGAAAACCCTTGGTTTTCTCCAAATCCTTTGAAACCGTCTCCACCACCTGCCTGTGCACCGTGAGAATGTGAGGAGGAGTTGAGCAGGGGCGGACCTAGAGAAGAGAATCACCTTGTAGCTCCTCTCTCCAGGCCGCCATGCATAGCTGTGGTGCCCTTAAGAGGTTTTTCAATCATCAAATACAATGGCATTCAGCAGAAAGGCCCACAAAGCTTCCCCAAGCCTCACAGACTCACAGGGTCAGTTAGGAGATTCGATTTGGCGGCACGTAACAGAGAGGTAAAAGTCTCCATCATCTAGCTGCACAGAGGGAGGTGGCTCTAGCTTTCTCTGGGCCTCAAACTGGAACCTAGGATTTTGCTCTGCTCTTACTTGGCGTGGACTCTGCCCCCATGGGTTATGGTGGAGCTCTAGCTATCACATCCGTGTTGCAAGTAGCAGGATGGGGAAGAGGGGAAAAGGGCAAAGGGCATGCATAGCTGTCTTTTTAGAAAGATTCTCTGAAAAAAAATTTTTTTTTAAATAAATAAAAATTTAAAAGAAAAAAAAAGATTCCAGAAGCTGCCACAGGACACTACACTTCCATTTCCAGTTCATTGGTCATAACTTAGTCCCACGGCCACACTTGGCTGCAAGGGAGCATGGGAAATGTAGT
>PVKH010024844.1:0-13540 GCA_004027955.1 Chaetophractus vellerosus | reverse complement strand
TGATCATCTCAATTGATGCAGAAAAAGTGTTTGACAAAATCCAGCATCCTTTTTTTTGATAAAAAACACTTCTAAAGATAAGAAGGAAAATTCCTCAATCAGATAAAGGGCATATATGAAAAACCCACAGCCAACATCATACTCAATGGGGAAAGGTTGAAAGCTTTCCCTCTAAGATCCAGAACAAGGCAAGGATGCCCACTGTCACCATTGTTATTCAATATTGTACTAGAGGTTCTAGCTAGGGCAGTTAGAAAAGAAAAAAACAATGAAAGGCATACAAATAGGAAAAGAGTAAGTAAACCTCTCACTGTTTGTGGATGACATGATCCTGTATTTAGAAAATTCTGAAGTATCCATGACAAAGCTACTTGAGCTAATAAAAGAGTTCAGCAAAGTGGCAGCATACAAAATCAACATGCAATAATCAGTAATGCTTTTGTAAAATTGCACTGAACAATCTGAGGAAGAAATAAGGGGGAAATTCCATTTGCAATAGCAACAAAAATACTCAAATACCTAGGAATTAATTTAACTAAAGAAGTACAGGACCTATATGCAGAAAACTACAAAACAATGCTAAAAGAAATTTAAAAAGACCTAAACAAGTGGAAAGATATTCCATGTTCATGGATTGGAAGAATAAGTATCATGAAGATGTCAATCTTACCCAAAGTGATTTATAGATTCAATGTAATACCAATCAAAATTCCAACCTACTTTACAGAATTAGAAAAGGTAATTACTAAATTCATTTGTAAGGGAAAGTGCACCTGAATAGCCAAAAGCATTCTAAAAAAAAAGTGACGTGGGAGGAATTTCACTGCCTGACCTTGAAAAATATTACAAAGCTACAGTGAACAAAACAGCATGGTACTGGCATAAAGATAGAAACATCGGTCAGTGGAATAGAGTTGAGAGTCCAGAAATAAACTTTTCCTCTATGGCCAATTGGTTTTTGAAAATCCGACCAAGTTCATGTTAACGGGACAAAACAGTCTCTTCAACAAATGGTGCTGTGAGAACTGTACATCTATAACCAAAAGAACGAAAGAGGACCCCTATCTCACTCCCTATACAAGAATCTATTCAAAATGGATCAAAGACCTAAATATAAAAGCCAGGATCATAAAACTACTAGAAGAAAATATAGGGAAACATCTTAAAGACCTTGTGGTATGTGGTGGTTTCTTGGACCTTCCACCCATAGCATGAACAACAAAAGAAAAAATAGATAAATAGGACTTCCTCAAAATGAAACACTTTTACACCTCCCAGGACTTTGTCAAAAGGGTGAGAACACAGCTGACTCAATGGGAGAAAATACTTGGAACTCACATGTCAGATAAGGGATTAATATCTAGGTTATATAAAGAGATGTTAACAACTCAAAAATAAAAAGACAAATGACTTAATTAAAAAATGGGCAAAAGACCCAAATAAACATTTGTCCAAAGAAGAAATACAAATGGCAAAAAACAAATGAAAAAATGCTGAACATCACTAATGATTAGGGAAATGTAAATCAAAACCACAATGAGATATCATTTCATACCTTTCAGAATGGCCACTATTAAAAAGACAGAGAACTACAAGTTCTGGAGAGGATGTGGGGAGATAGGAAGACTTATTCACTGTTGGTGGGAATACAGAATGATACAGCCACTGTGGAGGACTGTTTGGCAGTTCCTGAAGAAGCTTGATATAGAATTGCCATGTGACCTGGCAATACCACTACCGGGTATATATCCAGAAGAACTGAGAGCATTGACACGAACAGACATCAGCCCACTGATGTTCATAGTGGCATTATTCATGATAGCCAAAAGTTGGAAACATCCCAGGTGTCCATCAACTAATGAATGGATAAACAAACTGTGGTGTATTTTCATGATGGAATATCTTGCAGCTTCAAGAAGAAATGAAGTTGTAAAGGATAATGACAACATGGATGAACCTGAAGGACATTATGTTAAGCAAAGCAAGCCAGACAAAAAGGACAAATACTATATGATTGTTTTACTATGAACCAAAAATATTGTGTATCATATTGTATGGTTCAGAAAATGTATACAGTACATTTAAAAAAACAGGGTTTTAAGTGTATATGTAAATGAATTTATTAGAAACATTAGAAAGGAAAAATAGTCATGGAAACAAAACACTTAATAGATATAATAAAATTTAGTGTAAACCAAATGAAAACTATAACTTAGGAGCTACAAGCTAGCACTGAGGAATTTACTCAGAAAACAGCACAGAAAGGCAAAGAAATAAAAAATTTATCAAAGAAGATTTCACAGATCCTGATATTATATTGAGAGGTTCCAATATACATCTAACTGAAGTTCCAGATGAACAGAATGGAGGAAGCAATATTAGAAGAAAGAATATTAGGCTGAGATTCTCCAGAATTGAACAAAGACCCAAGTCCTCAAATTAAAAGTGTGTTTTGAACAAAAAGCATGAAAAATAAGACAGCATACCACATGATAGAAAAATTGCAAAATGTATATAATAAAGAGAAAATCTAAAAAGCATCCAAAGATATAAAATTTAAAAATTAAAGACAATTAGACTTATAAGAAACTTTTCTGCAGCAACACAGATGCCATAGGAAGCTAAGGGAAAATATTGATGTATTAGTCAGCCAAAGGGGTGCTGATGCAAAATACCAGAAATCAGTTGGTCTTTATAAAGGGTATTTATTTGGGGTAGAAGCTTACAGTTACCAGTCCATATAGCATGTTTCTTCCTTCACCAAAGTCTGTTGCCACGTGTTGGAGCAAGACAGTTGCCGACATTTGCCAGGGTTTGGTCTTCTTGGGTTCTTCTCTTCCCAGGGCTCCATTTCTCTCTGGGCACAGCTCCTCTGTTTCTTCCACAAGGCCAGCTGTAGACTATGAGGCTTGCTAGCCTTTGCCTCTTTCCACAAGGCCAGCTGTGAACTGTCAGGTGAACTGCTCGTCTCTTTTCCTGGGGCCTTCTCTCCTTCCTCATGACCAAGCTTCTCTGTGTGCTTACTTACCCGGGCTCCAGCATTAAAACTCCACATCAGAATTCCAACATCAAAATCTCCAACTCTGTCTTTTGCCATGTCTTTTATCTTTGATTCCCCACCCACCAAGGGGTAGAGCTCAATGCCCTACTGATGTGGCCCAATCAAAGCCCTAATCATAAGTTAATCATGCCCAGATGAACAGAACAGTTTAAAAGCATAATCTAATATCTATTTTTGGAATTCATAACTATATCAAACTGCCAAACTGCTACAATTGACAAACCTAGAAATCTATACCTAGCTGAGCTATTATTAAGGCGTAAGGGCAAAATAAAGACATTTTTAGAAACACAAAGACGGAAGAGATTTATTACCCATAGATTATCACTAAAGCATTGCTTAAAAAATGTATTTCAGCAAGAAGAAAATAATGAAATATAGGAAACAATGGTGAGCCCAGAGAGGGATAAAATAAATATGCTTATATATCTAATGAATGGTAAAATGAGAACTATTTTTCTTATGTTGCTAAAATGAAAAAAAAAAAAAGATTAGAAATTCTGATAGTATTTTAAGGTTAGTGTTGAAGCAGTATAATGGAATATTTAAAAATTATTTTTAATTTTTTTTTTAGGGATTAGTTTCTCCAGGGCCTTTACCTTTTTATTCAGTCACAGATACTGTGACTTTGGCAATTTAATTAACCTCTAATCTCAGGTATTTTACATGTAAAATTAAATTAATGACATAATTTATTCCACCAATTTGTTGCTGGTATTAAATGAGATAGTCTATACCTGACATATATTGAGTGTGCAAAAAAAATGAGGTTTAGTAATGCAGTGTTATTAATACAGTATTGTGAGGCTTGAAAGTAGGCTGCATGGAGGACACAATTTAATTATTTTTAACTATTTCCCTATGAACCCTTTTATTTCTCCTGGATGAAATATCAGGCAGACTCCACATCTTTTCTGGTTATTCTCAGGTACTAATAAGTAGTTTCATTTTACTTAATAAAAACCTAGTATAGTCTGATGATAAATCTCCAAATTTTCATTCAATTTGCACCTTTTGATCAACTTTAGTTTAGGTCTGATGTATGTTCTCTGAACTCTGCAGTTGGTAAAAGAGCATGACTTTCTCAGTAAATTTTAGACCTTACTCTTATCTTCTTTCTTTCCCTCCCCCACATCCTATGCTGTCACTGTCTCCTCCAAAGTTGTAATGGGAGGAGAGAGCAAAGGTAAGGAATAGAAAAGTTGTTACTTGACGCGTACAACTGTGACCTGTTGGGACTCTCAGTGTCTGTATTAGTGAGCAAAAGGGGCGCTGATGCAAAATACCAGAAATTGGTTGGTTTTTCTAAAGGATATTTATTTGGGGTAGAAGTCCACAATTACCAGGCCATAAAGCATAAGTTACTTCCCTCACCAAAGTCTATTGCCACGTGTTGGAGCAAGACAGCTGATGACATTTGCCAGGGTTCAGACTTCTTGGGTTCCTCTCTTCCCAGGTCTCCATTTCTCTTTGGGCTTAGCTCCTCTGTTTCCTCCACAAGGTCAGCTGTAGACTATGAGGCTCTCTAGGCTTTGCCTCTCTCCACAAGGCCAGCTGTGAACTGTCAGGCAAACGGCTCGTCTCTATCCAGGGCCTTCTCTCCTTCCTCAGGGCCAAGCTTCTCTGTGTGCTTACTTCCCTGGGCTGCAGCATTAAAACTCTGCATCAGAACTTCAACTCAAAAATTCCAACTCTGTCTTTTGCCATGTCTTTTATCTTTGAGACCACACCCACCAAGGGATGAGGCTCAACACCCTACTGATGTGGCCCAATCAAAGCCCTAATCATAATTTAACCACACTCAGAGGAACAGTGAAGATAAGAAAGATAGAATTTCAGACCAGTTTACAAACATATTTTTTGGAATTCATAACCATATCAAACTGTCACACTTTAGTTAATTGAACTGGAGTCAGTTTTTAAAAATATTTATATCTTAATGGATATTTTAGTTAGGATTTGAGAGGAGCTATGGTAGACACTTTTATTCATTTCCTTAACTAAGCAAACATTTATTGAATACTAACCTGGTGCCAGTCACCATGCTAGGAGCTAGGGATGTAACTAGTAACAGAACAGACATACTTCCTGCCCTTGTGGTGCTTATATGCTAGTGGGGTGTGCTACCTGATTAACCCAGAGTTTCAAAGTAAAAGAAGGAGGAATATGGGAATTTAGTGGGCTCAAAATAAAATTAGTAAAATAAAACATTATTCATTACTGTATTTGCCAAAGAGGGCATTGATTATCTTGGAGCAAAGAATGTGAGGTGAGGTCATTTAGGGCACTTGGGAGGAGGTGGCTATTACTGGGCTGAGAGGTACAGCACAGAAGGGGAGTGTGAGCCATAACAAACACCTAACCTTAGTTCTCCAGGATCTCTTTCTTTTCAGGCTACCCAAAAAGGAGATGACTTTGGTGGTCAACCTGGGTCAACATGTTGGAGATAGCGGCTTGACAGATGGAAAAATCCTGAGTCCCTGAAACATCAGTTTGAGGAAAGTGGTCAAGGACAAACCCCCAAACAAGAACATCTGCATTGAACTGTTATATGATTGAGAAATTGAATTTTATTGGATTATACTACTGTAATTTCTGGGTTTTCTGATGTAGCAGGTAGCAAGTGTTACCTTAACATATAAAGAGTGAGTAATTTAAAGTAGAAGTAGACTCAGTGATTATAAATGCTTTTTCAAGAAATGTATTGCCAGAAAAAAAGAGGTGTTTCAAGTACAGCAGGAAACCGTGTAAAATAATAGTTTCCTGTAAAACTGAGAGGGATACGTTAGACCAAAGAAAGACTCAGACAGGTCCAGTTTGGCAAGCCAAAGAGCATTTAATAGGGGGCTTATGTGGGGAAGCTCTTCACATGGTGGTGGATCCAAGCCTGGTCATGGCCTAAATCCTCTCCGTGGCAGCAGGTAGAGAGCGTGCACTTCTGAGTTTGAGCCACACTTGCCACAAAGTAAGAGGATTCTTTTATACTACATGTCTACATGCAGATGGGTAGGGCATGTTGGGGGTGGGGGGAAGCATGATTAAAAAGTGCAGTGGTCAGCACAGATTAATCAACATTCACAGTGTTTCCCAGCAGGGCAGAAGTTACACTTCCATAGTAACTACGTAAAATGAGCATTTATAATATTTGTCATTTAGGTTGAAGTTACATCTTTCTGTTGATATGAAGGTGGTTAAACAGCTCACAGGATAGATTATTCTTGGAATTTCCTGAGAGAGGAGTCTAAGCTTGCCTTATCAGTCACAAGCTTTCAGTTATTTCTCAAGGCTTGTTGCCTAACTATTAAGAAATGAAGAGCTGACTAAAAGTGGAAAAAACTGGAAGGGTTTTGGGGAAAATTGCAAAGCCATACATATATGCTACAGGAGGGATTTAGTGAAATAGTATGAAAGGAATGGAAAATCAAGGGATTGTTGTTTTTGAACAGGAAAATCTTGATCCTATTTGGAAGGTAAATCAGAGGATTGAGAGATTGGGCTAAAGATACAAGAACATATAAGTGAAAAAGCAAAGGGATAGAGCAGGCAGTGATGATGAGAAAGCTAGAATTTCAGTAATAACTGGAGAAGTCAACCCTAAAGTGGAGAAGGAGCACTTATTTCTTTGAAATAGAAGGCCAAGGTGTAAAGAGATCCTACATAAGATAATGAAGAGGTAAAAGAAAGTATGCATCTGAGAGGTTTAATCACCCATGGCCTTTAGTTCATCTATGAAGTAGGAAGCAAGATTGAAATGCAGGAGTGTAGGGGCTTAGTCATTATTACTATAAACCTGCCATCCTCAAAAAAGCTAGGACCTTGACACTACTTTACATCATTTATATGGATACCCCCAGTCCATCTCCCTGCTTCTTCTTTTATTTTAGTAACTATTATCCCACATCTTATGTCCATTTTCATTCCTTCCCTTTTATATAGTTTTATTGCATCTATATGTATTCATAAAAAGTTTACTTTTATTTGAGTTTTTACTCCATAAAAGGGGTATCATGATATGTAACCCCTTGGGACTTTCTTTTTTCACTAATATCTGATTGCTGAGTTACTTGTTTTACTGTATGTCTCTCTAGTTCATTTGTTTTGATTTCTGTATAATATAACTTGGTGTGAATATTTATCCCTTCCTCTGTTGGTGAGCATAAGGGTTTTTTCCAGTTTTTGTTCTATTTTGAAAAGTGGTGTTCTTCCATTTTACATGTTAAAAACTTTTCTATAAATTCCTTTTATAAAGAGAAAAAAAATTCTTCTATGGTACTCATGCAATAATTTTCTTGGGTATATTCTTTATATAATCAGAATATGAAAAGCTTATTTTTACTTTTCTTAAAATTGAAAGAAAAAAGATGTAACTCCATCAGCAATTTTCAGCCCTTACTTTTGAAATAAGTGACTAAAGAGGAATGAAGAATGAGGAGGATATGGCAAAGAAATGGTTGAGAGATGAAAATGATGATAAAGCAGTGCTGTATCATCATCCCAGGTCTAAGCAACTGAAACCTCTTGTGACAGACAACAGGAACACATAATGTGTCAGAGGGAGGAAGAAGGAGAAAAAAAGAGATAGAAGGAGGCATTCAGGAGGTAACTCTTAGGTAGTATATAATAGGAAGCTAAAACTCAATTTCACAAGAAAAGGTTCATAGTACAATCATTAATATCAAGGGCCTGGCGTAAAGCTCTGTTCTCCTTTACTAGGCACTGCCTTTGCACTCAGGGATTCTTGTTGTCCCATTAGAGAATGTATCAGAGCTCCCCAGGATGGGAATTCAATATTCTTTCTGTTATTGTGTGGATCTCCACTCTGTGAGACAATGCTTCATGAACACTAGAACACATTCATACGCCCTAGAGGCATGCCCCAGGTGAACCCCTTCCCATGCATCCCCCTATCACTGACACTTTGCACCAGTGACCCTCCTCTGCCACTGTTGTGACCCTTCTGTGATCCAAAACCTCTCCAAAAATGAAGCCAACAAAATAACTAAATAAAATTAATAAGAAAATAAAAATTTAAAAATAACTAATAAAATACAAAAAAAATTTTTAAAAATTTGAAGTAAAAATTTTCAAAAGACATTGTCTTTCAGAACTGTAAGAGCTGTTGTCTTGTATGTATAGTGACATTTTCTTCCATATATTCCCCCAGTGTTTTATTTTTTTCATTTTATCTTCAAAGAAGCTTTAGGATACAGAAAAGTCACATAGAGAATATAGGGGATTCCCATATACTCAATGCCCTTCCCATTTTCCCCTTTGCCTTATTAATACCATTTTACATGTGGATGGCACATTTGTTACAATTTATGTACAAATATTTAAGTATTATTACTAACCATGGTCAATGGTTTACATTATGTTTTACATACTGCCTAAGAAGTACCTTCTGAAAACCTCCTTGTTGCTCAAATGTGGCCTATCTCTAAGCCAAACTCAGCATATAAATGCACTGCCTTCCCCTTGGCATGAGACATGACTCCCATGGATGAACCTCCCTGGCATCGAGGGATTATTACCAAGTGCCAACTAGCAATGAATCTAGAAAAACACCTTGACTGAAAGGGACAATTGGTAAATACAAATGAGTTTTTATGGATAGAGATTTCAAAGTGAGTCAGGAGGTTCATTCGAGGTTACACTTATGCAAGTCTCATCAGGATCTCATTGACTGCCACAGTAAACAATGCCTCAAATAGCGGGGCTACTGAGGGCTCTACAGACATCCAGAAACAATAAGCAGGGGAGACAGCTTAGGAATTTGGTATCCTGTCAGTAGGCCTTACTTTGGAATTTATGCTCCCCAGTGTAACAGAGTTAGACTCATTTATAGGTTCTTTACACATAGCTCTTCTGCCTCTTTTATTTGAACCTATAATTAGCACTATACTTGATAAATATAAGTCCCAGAGACTTAACTCTTTGGTCTGTCCATGTGCCAGTTGAGCCCTAAATTTCAGCAGAGTTGCAACACTTACTCTCCAGGTCTTTGGACTCACCCAGGACAACTAACAAGGAGATGATGATGGACAATGCCCATCCCAAGAAACGGAGAGTATCTGCAATTGCAAGTAAGATAGTTCCATCCATCTGCCCCATGGGATCTAAGCTCCTTCTCAATTAAAAGCAGAGTTGACATCTCCATCCCCAAATCCTCAAGATTGGGGAATGAACAATGGACTAAAGTAGATTTATTATTATTCTACTATAGACTTATTATTATTCTAGCAATGGAACTTCTCTTATCATTGATGTATAAGCAATGGCTGCCAGAGATTCTGAGGGATGGGAGAGGGAAGAATAGTTGTAATATGGGGGCATTTTTGGGACATTGAAGTTGTCCTGCATGACATTGCAGGGACAAATATAACCTGGAGGGTTGTATGGGACAGAGTGTAAACTTTAGTGTGAACTGTAGTCTATGGTTGGTAGCAATGCTTCAATGTGTCTTCATTAGTTGTCACAAATGCACCACACTAATGAGAGATGTTGTTGATGTGGGAAAGTGTGGGAGGGGGAGGGAGGGGGGCACATGGGAATTCTTTATATTTTTTATGTAACATTTATGTAATCTAAATTCCTTTAAAAAATAAAAGAAAATTAATTTAAAAATTAAATTAAATAAGAAAAAGAGCTAGAAAGCATGAAATGTCCAATAAATCAGTGCTTGGATGTTAGTTAAAAGTCAATGACGGAAAACCTGGTGTTTGCAGAAATACTGCACAGTTCAATTCCCCCTAGCTGGTAATAACCCAGGCTAGAGGCACAAAGAGTGAGAGGTGGATAGGTGGCAGCATTTTATATAATCCATAAGATATACTTTATAATTTGGACAGAGGGCTGCCCAGGCAGCCCTTGCTTTTTAGGTCAGTTACTGAAAATGTCTATTTAATCAAGGATTTAGAAACAGCTTCAGCAATTCCATATGGGGGAAAACAAGTTATCAGTTCTCAGAGCTAATTTAGTGGCAGTTTGCAGTAGTGGCAGGCCAAGAATCATTCCTGGGGGATTCATTAAAATCCGTTTCCTGGAGGAGCATTTTCAAGGGAGGTCATTTTGACTGAGGAGAAAAGACCATGAAGACTCCCCCAGGACAGGTCCCTGGCTTATTGTTTCCCCAGGGACAATGAGGCTGGGCACTGTAGGGTCTCCTTTGGGCATCTCCTTGCATTCCTTCTCTCCTAAATTCCTGCTGTACTCAACTTTAATTATGGATCCCAACAGGAAAGGAATGCATGAAAATCTAAGAACCTGGACTCAAGAACTCAGCTAGAAACACACCAAGACTGTGAAAGATTTCTTTCAAGAAGAGTGAATAAGAGAAGTTAGGAGAGATTAATCTCCTTGCTTCCCCTAGGTTCTCAGCTGCCTGTCCCATCCATCTTCATCCCTAGAGAAGTCTTGCAATGCCAGTAGAATTAGAGGGGTCTTTGACTTCTGATCTCAGACACAGCAACACCCACATGTACATTCTACCCTGGCAGTGGAACTGCCGCCTCTTCCTCCATCGTCTTGAACATCTTCACTTCTCAAATGAATCATAGGGCAGCAAGAGTGATCTGGTATCTGTGTCCTGCTGCACCTGAGGTAAGGGCTCAATCTCTGTTTCAAGGAAATATGTAGAGTCTGGAAGTGTTGAGAAACAGTGTCAAGACTTTACATTGTTCTGCCTCTCAGATTCTCTAGTGCCTCAGGCTGCATAGCTCACTCACATTCTTTCTACACTCTAGGCACCTTTGCACATGGAGTCAGTGTGGACCCAAAAGTGTTCTGTGCTCCTGGCCAGACATACGTTTCTATAGTTCCTGATGTTGGCCTCCTAGTAAAAATCTGAGTACTTAGCTTTGGTACACCTGGATTATCTTGATCATCAATAGTCTGATGTATCTGATGTGTACCCCAAAGAAGACCATTTAGAAGCAACTTAAGTACCTCTCCCTGGATGCCTGTTTGGCACTAAAGTCTTATAGCCACAGAAAAAGTCAATTGAAATCAATGAAAATTTAAATATAGTGAATAATGATACAGAAATATAACTTACAAAAATATGCTTCCAAATTTTAAAATTTATGTTGTTAATTCGTTCTTTCTACCCATTTCCCATGAACTTTCCTCTGTTAATCTCAGTCTCTGCTGGCTTCTATTGGTTGACCATCCCCATGAGCCACCAGCAGTTTTCCAGAAAGGAGACTTCCTCTGTGACTCTGAGAATAAGAAATGTAGGTTGGGTGTGTTTTCTCTGGCCCTTCTCCTCAGATGGCCCTACAGGATAGGGATAGGGAAGCAGGAAAGGAGGGAAAGCAGTGATCTTGAATCAGAGGGAAGAAGGTGGTTATGTAGGACCTTGAGTCCTGATTTTACCTCCTTGCTCAAGCACTGCATTCCCTGCTCTTTGAGATCCTGCCCAAACTCCCGGAGCAGAAATCTGGAGAAATGTTCAGATTTCTGAACATTTAAAAAAACATTTAACATAATAAAAGTTAGTTATTTACATCACTTCCTTCATCCATCCATCTGTTTTTCTTATTCATCAAAAATAAAAGTATTTCAGGCCTAATATTAACCAGGCACTGTGCTAGGAACTGTCTTTGAATGTATCTTTTTACTGTTGCTAATAGGCAAAGAAGGCCTGCCAGTCAGTATTTCTTAGTTTAAGCCTCTGGTTTTGGTTTTGTGAGATAAGCAAAAGCTCTCAGACCCCAAAGAATGATGAAATGTAGCATTTTTTTTCTGATTGGCTTCCTGCCTATATATTATTTTGACTAAAGTGCAGTAAGAAGTCTCTTGTACTACATTCAGGTGCCATACCATTCACACATGCTATGTCCTCTCTTGGTTAGTACCATCCTGACCTTTCTTTAAATAACTACCTCCTATTCATTCTCAGCCTGTAGGTGATATGTCAATGCCTTGGGGAATCCTTGCCTGAAACCTTAGTTATATGGACTCACAGTATGTTATATTTTCCTGCATATAGCAATCATCATCATTGGATGTTTTGAGATGAATTTTTTACACCTATGCAGGATTCTTAGCATCAAGCATAGTGCAAGACACATTGTAGGTCCTTAGTAAATGTTTATCGAATGAATGAAAGGGAAACTAGAGCACATAAGCCTTCTAACTTCAGGATTTTATGACTCCACCACTTAGAGGTCCCAATTCTGAGTTAACTGGGATGGTGAGTTCAACAGAAGATAGTAGGAGTAGGTGCAAATGATAAAAGGGAAAAGGAAGAATTTGGTTGTGAATTCATTTCTTCTCTTTTAGCATAACTGTCAATCACCCCCCCCCATCCAATTGTGAAAGATCTGCATTCAAAAAGAGTGAGCTAAGTAAATTCTGTCCTACACATCCTACAACTCCACTTCCTCCCTACATCAACCCCTACTCCTAGTCACTACCTCGTGGCTTCAGGCGTCAGCGGGACAGCATCTTTCCTGTATTGCTTACATTTGTAAAGTAGAGGAATCTCCATCCCATACTCAAAGTCATGCTGTGATTCCTTGGTGACTGTGTGGTTTTGGGTCCTTTCTACCAGGTGTTTTGGAGCTCATACCTTTTACTCTATGTCCTAAATGCAGATGCTTTGCAAGTAATGATGGACATCAAACCTAGAGGAGAATATATCAAAGAACTTTATTTATATAAAACTTTAAAACTTGATTTGAATTCAAAGTATACTTTAAGCATGTTAAAGTATATTTTATACTGGGTTTTAAACCAATGCCCAGTGTATTTCTTTACAAGGAATAGAGGGATGTTTTTATATATCTACAAAGATGTTTTCTTGGGCTTATTTTCTCAGATACTTTATTTAAAGAGATTTCTAAATGATTAGTGCTTCCCAACATACCTCTTCCCCACATAGCTGGTTCTTTATCATAAGTCATTAAAAAGTTTCAAAAAATTCAGAAGTCAGAGGGCAAACTTAGCTACAAAAAGGAAAGAATATCCTCCAGTAGGTTCCTATTGGCCACTTAGACTGACCTGCAACAATTCAAAGTAGGAGTGACCCCCATAGCAAAGCTTTCAATAAGAATTCATCTAGTTCTAGATAACTAAAGGAACCAACAGAATGGAGCCCTGGAATTCCACCCTGGGAAGTGGCTTCCTCTTGATGGGGATTCTGAATGACAGTGGGTCTCCTGAGCTGCTCTGCTCCACAATCACAGTCCTGTACATGTTGGCCCTGAGCAGCAATGGCCTGCTGCTCCTGGTCATTGCAATGGATGCCCGGCTCCATGTGCCCATGTATCTCCTGCTCGGGCAGCTCTCACTCATGGACCTTCTCTTCACCTCTGTTGTCACTCCCAAGGCCCTTGTGGATTTTCTGAGCAGACAAAACACCATCTCGTTTGGAGGCTGTGCCCTGCAGATGTTCTTGGCCTTGACGCTGGGTGGTGCAGAGGACCTCCTCCTGGCATTCATGGCCTATGACAGATATGTGGCAATTTGCCATCCTCT